>LBNU01033954.1:119415-150480 GCA_014162995.1 Artemisia annua
TTGGGTTAAAATAAAAAGGGTCTTAAAATAAAAAGAATAAAAAGTCTCTGATGCACTAAATTTATAACTATGATGCAGTGACTTAAAATGTGATGCAGTAACTTAATAACTGCAATGCACTAACTGTGATGTAGTAAATTTTTATAGCTGTGATGCAGTAACTGTGATGCACTAAAATTTATAACTGTGATGCAGTGACTTAAAAATGTGATGCAGTAACTTTATAACTGTGATGCACCAAAATTCGCCTTCCTAGACTTTCTATTTTAAGAGACTTTTTATTATAACCCTACCATATATATATATATATATATATATATATATATATATATATATATATATATATATATATATATATATATATATTGAACGGCAGAATATAAAGATATATTAAAAAGCAACTATCATATTTAGAATGAGATAATCTAGAATGTGTTGTTTGGATTATCTCAACAATAATACTTATACATATTTAAGAAGCTGATGCTTATAGTTAAACTATTTTGTAAAAAAATAAAAGAAAAAAGTGTTTATCATTATGTCAAAACTAATGCTTATACCTAAAATATTTTATTAAAAATTATATTTGTGACTATTTCAAAGCTAATACTTATAGTTAAACTATTTTATTGAAAGAAAAAGGAAATCAAGCACGGTACCTGATGAGCAAGCATACACTTTATCGTTTGAAATTGTTAAATCTTTTATATAATAAAAGAATTACATCATTTCGGAGTTTTTTTGACAAAACAATCTTAGTGGAAAAAACTTAGACCAATAGGAATGCTCGATTTGACACATAGACGAAATCGAGCAATATGATTGACCAATAAAAAGTCAAAATTGAATTGATTTTGGTCAAACTTTAATAAATTTGGTGGAGAATTTGATTGAGAAAAAAAACAGATAAAAATATCAATGTCAAATTTATAAAAATAAAAACTTAAAAAAAGATGAGGTAATTAATAAACCATTAGTGGCTAAATTGTAAATATATTATATGGAGTTAAGTGTAAAATTATAAATCTCCATATTTTTTTATAACTTTAAATAATAAACAAATATCCTCTTACACTTTATGCCCCCTACACTTTTTAATATGAACTTTGTTTACAATTACATGAGTATTAGTATTGGTTTGAGACTTTCATCCATTAAACTTACAAAATTTATAAATGTACGAATTAGTTTTAATATACGTTAAATACTTTTAAAATAAATATTAGTTTCAAACTTTCATTTACTAAAATATCTTTTACTATGTAGGTTAAATATAAATAAGAATTCATGTTATCCTATTTAAAAGTTTAATTATACGTACACTGGTTTGAATATTGAATAAAGTTAAATTATTATTAACGGTAATATAAATATAAATGGTAAGTACGAGTTGCTGTGATATGAAAATAAATATACGCGATTGTACTTATAACGACTCATGTAATTATATTTAAAGTTTATATACGGATATCCGGAAAATGGTTATTATAACTAGTTTGTAGACGTCACGTTTACTTTTAGTTTCCTTATATAAAAAATATATATTATATATGTTAAGTGGTTATTTAGGCGTAATTTTTATTTTTGGTTTCGCCTTATAACCAAAATATCTCATTTAAAGTGTGGAAAATGTTTAGAACTATAGTGACTATCTCAACACTAATTTTTATACCTGATCTGATGTTTATAGTTAAACTATTATATGAAAAATAAATAAATAAATAAATAATTGTAAGCTAGCAAGCTGCCTGCTGAACCATCAGGCATTATTCATCGCAACATGTATTTGTTACTAACTTACTATAAGAATTATATAAAACTGTAGTATTTGGTGAAACCAAAACATAAAAGTTGCATGTGTTTCACTCCTTTATTCATTTACACGCAACTTTCAAGTTTAAATATAACCTCTCAGTAGCTTCACCAACCAAATCTATACTATATAATAAACGATGGTTTTGCACAAGTCAGCTAAGCGCGCGGCATTAAAATTGTAATTAATATTCATACGTGTAACTTCCATATTTAGATACAAAGTACAACAAAACACTGCATTCGTTTTTGGTCATCACAATGAGAAAGTCAAATAACAAAACGCTCCACTTCAAGAACACAATCAAATCTCCCTATTTAACCTTCCTAATTTTGTAAACAATTAAACATGATTCAGTATTTCAGTTTTATATGCTCCTTTTCCATAGTTATAAACGTGCTTCAAAAGTCATCAAGAAAGATAATCTTCAAAACGCGTTTTTTGAATCAATCGCAATTCTAACATTGGTAATGATCTGCTTTTTTTTTTTTGGTGGTTCTATATTCCCGTCTAATATATTTTGTGCTTCTAAAAACTTTTTTGATTCATCCTATTTATGTTCTCTCTGTCTTTGATTCACGCATTCACATCACAAAGGGGGAAGAATTATACCCATTGATTTGGGTGTTTTAAAAATGTGTGATTCACGCATTCACGCATTCATCCTATTATTTGGTGTTTTTATCATGATTTCATTTCTGTTATTTAATTAAATTTATAAAGAAAGGTATATAATTGATGTTGTTTTAGAATTGTGGCTGCTTCATTTTTTCATGATTTAACCATGTTTGTGTCATCATTTTTTTGTAGGCCAAATATGTAGCACGTGGTGAGTCACCAAATCGAATTTATACTCTTCAACAATTAATCAGGTAGTTGTTTCAGTCCGTGTTTATATCATTGATTTTTGTTTAAAGTGGTTTAAATTTTGTTATATACTTTTTATTGTGGTTCACCATTTTCTAAAATATAATGGTTACTGAAATCAGGGGCGGGAATAACTTGATTTATTTGTTATTGATGTTTCCCCTTGATGCGAGGAGCTTCTTGATTCCATTTGGTTGAACTCAGGTATGATCATAAGTCTATTATTCTCTTATCACATGGGTAGTGTTTGATTGTTAAAAAAGTTCTAATTGTTATTGGTTATGAGCTGTTCAAAGTGGGTTTGTTTTCATTGTTGAGACCATATTTAATGGGCAAGGAGATTGTCCGATACCAAAAATTATTAACCAAACAGGCATTTAATTCTTATCCCTCCCTTCCTTTGAATGCAGGGATCTTAGAACATGCTTTATTTTCACTTAAGCAACAGTAGCAATAAAAGAAGGTGGTAGTGCTTTAAAACAGGACGGGTAGATAACATGGAAGATGAAAAAAAATCCAGGACACATGCCAACGGTAAATAGCTGCTTACTTAAAACTTTTAAGTATGGCTCATTTTGATTTTACTTTGCTATTATTAATTTAGGTGTGTTTCGGAGTATTTTAAATTGCTGAATTCAGGGGTGTTTGGATTTGTCTTTATAGCTGAAATACATAGGTGTTTGGAACTGTTTTTTTATATCAATTTTTATACAAATTTCTATCTTCATGTATTTTTTTTAGGTTATGTTATGTGTGAGTGGTCAAATAGGTTAAGATAATATAGTTAACTAAAATAAAATGGCTCAACAGGTCGAGCGGATTGGAATTCGATGTGCCCTCCAAGTTTTCCATCGACGGAGGCTGTAAAGGAAGCGAACCATGGTTATGAGTAGCAGGAGATGCCATCACTTGCATAAATGTGGAAGGGATAGGGTATACATACGCTGAACCTATTGCACTACTGGTACGTTCCTATCTTATCATTTTCATTGGGTTCCAGGCAGCCAGGTCACTGCATCTGCCAGTGGGCTGGCCTTCACCTGTATTGGAATGAGAATGTGATTATATCTTTGTTCAAGCAGGAGAACTGGTGGAGAACTGGTGCACTTATATCAGGCAACTTTTAGCTAATAGTTGCTTTTGTATTGTTACTTTATAATAAAGTTCTTGAAAATATATTGGTTACATGAACATGAAGAATCTGAGATGTGCTACACTGCTACTGACAGTAAAAACAACTATAGAAGGCTACCTGAACTACCAAAACTAACCCAAGAACAATTGCTGAATGAGCTATCCAATAATATTTAGAAGTTTTTCTGGCTCACTTTTATGTAACTATCGCTTAAGGCAGAGAAAAGCCTTCCAGTAAAATTTAATATGCACTGACAGTAAAATAGCGTGGTTAGTTTGAAAAAGTTAATAAGAATGTTCTTAAATAACAATTCGATTCCACTTCCCTTCTTGCTCTATTTATGGAAAAGAAGCATAACCGAACAATTTTGACCCGTTTGACCCTGAATCTGACACAATCTAATGAACCAAACACATTAAACCTTTTATAACTTTTTTTCCAACTCCATGGCACCCACCTCCTGCGTAGCAAACTCAGAATACACAAACTTTAAATTGTCAAGACGTGGCTTGGTTTTGTTACTGAACTTATTGATACCTTAAAAACAGTTTAGGGTTATATACCTGACCATAACCACATTTATATATAAATAAATTTATCAAACTCACAAGACATAAACTTTAGCTTCATTTTATGTATTAAAAGGTAACATCGAATCATAAATAGGCTTCAGTGGCTTGGAAAGAGTATGAGCTTGCAGGAAAGATATAATGTTTCGTTCCTAACTAAGACGTGTTTAGATATTGTTAGAATAACATGCTATGCTCTGTAGATTGANTACCTGACCATAACCACATTTATATATAAATAAATTTATCAAACTCACAAGACATAAACTTTAGCTTCATTTTATGTATTAAAAGGTAACATCGAATCATAAATAGGCTTCAGTGGCTTGGAAAGAGTATGAGCTTGCAGGAAAGATATAATGTTTCGTTCCTAACTAAGACGTGTTTAGATATTGTTAGAATAACATGCTATGCTCTGTAGATTGAAATGTCAACTGAATCTCATTTGATGTATTCTGTTCATGTCAAGTTTATCGTGATTTGTATCATTATCATGGCAAGCAGGGTAAGGTTACAGACTGTAAAAGCAGAAATCACGGGTCATGGTGTCAGCAGTGGTGGGGGACAAAGTTCAATCGACTACCTTTTTGACCCATTTACCTGAAAATGGGTCGATTTCGGGTAAGAATTTGTCTCTAAAGTATCAAATAGGCTATGCTAAAAGATACAAAAGGAAAGGGGCAAATGGGCTGAATTGGTTAAACAAGTATTCTATTTTAAGTGTATTACTGTATCGAACTACCTCAATAAAGTTCAATTGTTTGTTGTTAAAATATTGAATAGCATATTGATTACCTATGACTACCTAAAGGACAGAAGTGTGGCATTTTGCGTGAGATGAACTATGCTGCGTGAGACAAAACTGTGGCATTTTACATGTAAGTCTTTCTTGCTGCACTCTCTGTTTTTATCTTAGAGGTGATGTTTTAAGACTTCCTGACAACTTTTCTCGCATAAAAGCATTATTATTTACAAGATTGACCCTTTATATGAATCTAAAAATGGAGTCATCAGGTTAATTGTATTCAATCAAACAAAAGTTATCTTACCTTTGTAAGATGATATATGCAGCAAATTTTATAATGATAAAACTGTAAAAACAAAAGATATGCTTGCGGGTTAGTCTGACCAGACCTGTTTAGCAACACATAAAAAATACCCATTTGCTGTTGGTACAGTTGAACCATCGCTCTAACCTTGATTACAGGACAAAGAGATTAACGGTCTTAATGAGCAGTTGGTTGAGGATTCACGCGTCCTTGAACACCTTAAAATTTAGTTACTGGAATAGAAAAGCAAGCGTTGATCAGGTCATCAACGGATCATGTGCTGATATCAGTTTAGAAAAAGAACTGGTAAATAATAGAACTCTAAAACATTATTAATCAAGGTATTTCTAATCATAATTAATGAAACTATATATGTGCGTGTGTGTACGGTTATGTATTCAATTCTTAGTGTGTTTTTCCATTTAGGGTGTGGATTAATTTCGAAGAGCAGGTACTACCATGGATTCTTTGGTGCCGCAATAAATCTTGCAGCCGCTTTTACTTCATAAGTCGTACTTGCTTTCTATGTAAGTCCTATTAATTTTAAGTTGCAAACATGTGCTTAACTGAAAGGCTTAGAAAGTTAAGTAAATCTTAAACTTCTATCGGAATGCTATTGTGCAGGCGATGTAACCAGCATATCAAAATTGCATTAAAGTATGGCATTGCAACTGTCAACCCGTTTCACTTTAAGCAAATTTTTAATATAGCTTTGTATGCATTATAATAGTTGTTTACCACCTGTGTTTCTTATTGATAATGGGCGATTTGATATGTAATTTTTAAGGTTCTGATTCTTATTATGATTTAATTTCAGGTTAGGTGTTGCCAGTAATAGCGGCTTCAAGTAAGTAGGATCAACGAAGTGGGCTGGCATATAGATTCTTCTGGTGACCCTTTCATTCTTAGGATGATTTTGAGGTATGAATCAAAATGGTTCTTATCGTTTTGTGAAGTTATGATGTTTTATTTTCATTTGTAACTTAGTTGCTTGACAATTAGATCTTCGATAATGCTTTTGTTGGTATAATGAGACGTAGGTGTAAAAACCTGTATGTAGATCTGAAATGTATTAAAGATGCACTATTTTATAAGTTTTTAAAAAGCTGGTCATTTAGGGATATATTATGCAAGTAAATAGATCTGAAATATTGTTTAGTCGTTTATCAATTCACAAAGATTATGACACTAATTTTAGGGCTAATCACACGTATTTTTGTTTATTATCCCATCTCCAGGCACAAAATCAAAAGATTTTGAATCGCCACGTGAAAAAGCAAGAAAAAGAAAGGTAAAAACGATGAAGCAAAGATGAATGGCGAATAGACTGAGGTTGAAACTAAATCAAGAAAGAATAAGAATTCAAGCAGAGGAAGAGGAGTCTGATAATGAGAAAAAAAAGAGCAAGGACCTTGAAATGGAGGATGTTCCTATTCTTACTTAAAGTAAGAAGAAAAAGTCGGCAAAGTGAAGAAGTAGATGATGATGACTGATTAGCTTATCATTTTGTTTAACAATCATTTCTTCCATGCAATGGTTATATGTAGAGAACTACTTGAAGGTCTATCATCATCGCAAGGATTGAGTTTTGAATCGATAGGCGCTCACACACATCATTTTATTTTCGAGTCAATCTACTTTAGATTCGCCAACGCTATGGTTGTAAATCGATGGGCGCTCACACACGTCTTTTGCTACTCAACGCAATAAATTTTGGAGACCCCAATCTTGAACATTTGTTAGTGTAATTGTAACATAAGCAATTTCTTATTTTATAATGGACGCATTGTCTCATTTTTTTTTCATATTTTATATGGAACAAATTTACGTTATTACTTTTCTTATCATTTCATTTCTCTATTTCTTTAAAAAATTACCCGGTGTCAACGGGTCTTCTAAGCTAGTATAATATAAACTATGACTAGTGTAATGTATAAGCTAACATTAATATAAAACTCCAAATAAAAAGTTAGACAATAAAATTGCTAAAAATCTATGATGAGAGGAGTATTACAAAAGATACATCAAAGACGAGGAGTATGTTTGACGAAACTAACTCTAACGAAAATAAAATAACTAACGCTGTAATTAAAAGTTACAAAATAATAGGAGGTTAAAAGATAAGAATTTAATTTTTTGTTTTGAATCGGAAATTTCAACTATCTCACAATTTTTATACCACGAATCTATCTCACGTGTTTTAAGCAGCACTCGAAAAAAGATAAATAACAAAATAAAAAAAATAACAAAAATAAAGACAGGAAGTGTAATAAGAGGGTTTCTTTGCTATAAATTAATGAAGACTATGTTTTGTATGTTATATTGTTAATGGGCTAGAATTCAATTCATGGGTTAGCGAATAACGATGAGGTAAATGGGCTTATAATAAAAGGACTGATTTGGATAGTAATAGAGAGCAAATGACAAACTTAGATAATTTTCTCTTCTTACTTCTTTCTCTTAGATATGAGAGGATTTGAAGAAGCAAATAATCTTATTTCAAAAAATGGTTAAGTTATTCTCGAATTAATGGAACATCTATTTTGCTAAGAAACGAGTCTTTTTATTGCGACCAACAAAATGCCGACATGCCAGTTTAGGCATACAACTATGCAGTTTTTTTTTTTTTTTTTTTTTTTTTTTTTTTTTTTTTTTTTTATATTATTATTATTATTATTTTGTTCATCTTAGACCATCCGTAATGGATGGTCGGTCACACTTGGTAACCCTCACCATGACCGCGGTCACACTTACTTACTCTTATTACATTTCCAATTGAAGACTCGTCCAACATGGGTTTTTTGCAAGGACTTAATCGACTGCACGACCAGGTCGTGTGAGTTCTTGTGTGTGCGGGTGTTTTATTAAATGGTTTTTGTGAAATATATTCGTGTTTAAGTGAAGTATGTTTTTTTGTGGTGACCGACTGACCGCGGTCGCCTTATTACTTTAAGTTGGTTGTGAACTTGTTGTATAGAGAGAAAATTGAGTTGACGTTGATGTGACAGTGATGAACGCGACCATGTATGCTCCTTATTACATTTATTCTTATTTATCCTAAAGGAGAAAGAATAATAGAACATGTCTAACTATCTAACTGACGTGACAATGTTTTATTATTTCGGTTTTAACTCAGAAGACCCAAAAATCATTTTTCTAAAATGGCGTTATTTTCCACAACCTATACCACTGATTTCACAATATATATCTCACACACGTTTCTAACGAAACTTGAATCCACAACCGTTTGCTTAATACACAACTCACACAACACTAGCCAAATGCCATGAGTCTCAAATTTCTTTTAGTTCTTTCATTAATGAGTAGGCTAATAAAAACCCGTAAATCATTTTTTTTCTTTAATTCTTGCAACTAATTTGTATTATTTTGTTTGAAATTTATGTTGTGTACGAGTTATTCAAGTGCAACTATATCAATGAGGTACACAATCTACCACATTTGTTACGTGTTATAAATGTTTCTACATGGAAAATAATTATATCGAAAAGTCGAAAACTAAGCTTAGAGCACTTTCATCAGTGACGCACGAGGTGCGTTAAAAGGGAGTTAACGTGCGTTAAGGGCACGTTAGGCGTTGCATGCAGTCGCGTTAAATGGGCGTTAACGAGCCAGGTTAGCCCCTTAACCCGGCGTTAAGGGTGACTTGTGAAAAAAAAAAATTTTGATACTTTTGGCCCCTCTAAAGTTTTTAACATTTGGAATAAAAGAAAATGAAAATTACAAAACACCCCCTTAGTTCAATATAATGCAAGAAAAATGTTCAATACAACGCAAGAAAATGTTCAATACAACGCAAGAAAAACATACAAAGTAAGAAAAACGATACAACTAAGGGGGTTGGCAATGGGTGCGGGGAGGCACGGCACGGGGGGCTTCCCCTGCGAGAACACCGCCGCCGATGGCCTCTTACCGCACGGTGAAGGAGAAATGCGGGGAAGTTTACCGCACGAGATGGGAGAAAAAAAGGAACGTTGAAGATTGAAAAAGTGGGAGAATGAAGGAAAAAGAAGTGAGTGAAGGGTGAGTGGTGTGTTGCCAACAAAAAATGAGTGAGTGAAGGAAAAAGTGGGAGAATGATGTGGCATAAGGAGATTGGCTGTAAGTGAGTGAAGGGATTTGGGGTGATGGGTGTGTTGCCAACCCCCTAATGAAGTTTTTAGATAGATTTGTAATTGTCGATTAGACATGACTTCTCTTCCCATACTTGCAACACTTGTTCGCGAACCATCTTCAAAGCGACATGAAGTTGCAAATCTGTTTCATCGTTTCTTAATAAAGTTTCTAGACCGATCCTAATAGCTGGATGGTCTTGAGGCAGCTCACGCAACTTTCGATCTCCGGAGCACGATCCTCCTTCTGCAGCATAATTCGAGTTATCTCACCTAGCAAATTGTTAATCAGCCTTAGCTCTTTTTCTTGTTCATTTCGTAATCAGGTAAGGATACTTCTTTGCACCATTGATGGATCGTTAGCCATAGTGTTTGTGTGAGAATATGAAGTCTTGTTAAAGTGGCATTTATAGGGGGGAAGTAGCCGTTAACCATTTTATTGAGATTCAAACTAGCCGTTTAGAGGATATTGTAACGGAAACTAGCCGTTAACCATTTTATTGAGATTCAAACTAGCCGTTAGACGGTACAACATAGGGAAAATGATAAAAAAAAATGATACGAAAAATAAATAAATAACCATTTTATTGAGATTCAAACTAGCCGTTAGACGGTACAACATAGGGAAAATGATAAAAAAAAATGATACGAAAAATAAATAAACATGATACATAAACAAATAAACACGATACGGGATACAAATCACACAACACCATTAACCATTTCAACGATTCCATGTGTAGTTGTTTCTCAAAACCTCCCACACATGAACGTATTGGAAGGTTCTCCCATGGCGTTATTGAAAAATGGTCTTTGCAATATTGAGACGATCAATGTCAGAGCCCCGAGTTGAAGCTGCAGTTGATTGTAAATAATGTTGAATTTTTTAGATTCGCTGCTGAGTCTTATCCATTTGCCCGTGATCATATTTTTGTTATGAACCACACCATCAGATTGATCGTTGAAACTTTCAGCAACCCTGTTCCAAAAAGAGTTGACATTGTAATTGACAGTGTCTTCGGAAACCGTAATCCAAACTTCAGCTAGCAATGTTCTTCTTCTATTGACCAACGATTATTCATTGTTAAATGCTTTAGAAGTGTGTGAAGAATAGTATCGTATGGTATGTTATTTAGTGATAATAGAATTTTGAAATTTGAAAATCATAATTCAAATTTGAAAACCGAGCGGGATTTTTCAAAATTCAAACTTCAAAAAACACGTGTGGATAAACGTTTAAATTTTAAATTCAAATTCAAAATAAGAAGCGGGATTTTTTTAACTTTTCAAATTCAAATTCAAAAGAAAAAAAAATGGGCGGATAAACTTATAATGCAAATTCAAGTTGGAAGGGCGGGATAAACTTAAAATTCAAATTCAAATTTTGAATTTGAAACATTTACCTATATATAGGCTTATCCTCTGGCTGCTTTATACATACACAACTCACACAAACACACATAAAATTTATCAACTCTCTCGACAACAATGTCTCGCAAAGACTTCTCCCAACAATTTCCAACTCACTGTGACTTCTCCCAACAATTCCAACTCACCGTGACTTCTCCCAGCAATTCCCAAGTCACCATGACTTTTTCCAGCAATTCCCAAGCTCCAGCATGATTCCGAATGCACCTGTGAACACTCCACCGGAAGACATCTTTCCGGTATTCACACCGGAAAATGAACCGGTGCCCAATCAACCGGTTGTCAAACAACAACCCGATCAACCGGTGAACAATCTACCGGTGGAAAACCAACCCATTTGGAGCGGGTTAACTGATGAAGTACTATTCGAACAAGATATGCAAGTCTTTACAAGTTCAAGCTGAGGAAGAAGAACAGGCAAGAGCTCGTGAGGCGCGAGCAAAAGCTAAACAGGATCGGAGAAACCGTCGAGTAGAATGGCGATGGAGTATGGGATTACCCCGTGTGCCATCGAGTGAGGACGATTCGAGTGCTTCCGATTCTACTGACGAGGGCTATGTCACAGACTGAATCATTTTCGTGATTCGTAGTTTAGTTTAATCATAGGTTAATCGTACGTTGTTTAGTGTATTTGAATTTCATGTATTATGTATGTTTAAAGTTTAAGTATTAATATAAGTTGTGTTTTATAAATGTTGTTTTAGTTATTAAATGAAATATTAGTTTTAGTTTAGGGTTGAATTTGAAAATAGTTGAGTTAAAGCTGAGTTATGAATGAGGGTGTTTTTTTGTGAGTTAAGGTGAATGTGTTAAAGCTGATGTGACGCTGATGTGACAGTGTGTTAAGTTTTAACCCGGGTGATTGATGAAAGTGCTCTTAGAGTACAATAGATGTGAGTTGCTATCTCAAACAAATGCTTTGCGTTGCTATCATTTGGGTTGCTATAAAGTGCAACAAATTTCAAAGCATTAGTTGATTGAAGATTTGAAAGAAGGGTGGCTGATGACTTTGTTTTAAAAGAACAGTTCGCTATGGTTCACTTTTGAGCTTAAAGTCGTTTCCAAAGCATTGTTCTGGGTTAATCGGTTCTGTTGAGTTTTCGGTTTTCTGCATAAAACCGAATTGTGAACACTCCTACATCTTATTACGGGCTTGTGCACGTTATGCTATGAACCATCCTTTGAGCATTTCCGATGCAAATGAGTGATGAAAATTAGTCATTATCAACTCATTACTCTAATCAATGCCAAAAAGTATTTTAATGAAATCTTAACCTATTCTTATCCCTCACATACCAATTTACCAATAGCTTGATAGCAAATATCAACCTATTGCTTAAATAAGTCATCTTGACGACTACATTGCAGCGCCTAAAGTAACCACATCCTCAGACGATAACTAATGAATATGAACGTCAAAACCGTCGTGACCAATTGTGTTTACTTATGAGTTACAATAGTAAACGTTGTCTCATCATTTGTTAACTTAATTAAAGATCCGCTTAACCTTTGGTATTTTTATCAATGTATAGTTTCACTAAACAAATGCCCATAAATTTGTAAATGTACGAGTTGAAAATCAAGGTCGAAATCCAATAAAAATAGGTCCAAAGAAAGAATACATGTAATATATATGAACCAAATAATTAAAGTAGTAAACAAATACCGAATGTCCCAAACAGCTTTAATGACTCAAACACTAAACATAAACAAGTTACACTTAGACAAAAGGAATACATGTTTTGCTAGATAAGCCTGCAGTTCCCACAGGCTAATCATTTATTCACCAAAACTCTAAACTTAAACACAGAAGAAATCTGTACCCAAATATGCAAATCATCTTCTTACTATTTCATATCCACCTGTTCCTTCCATTTCACCAGGCTCTTAAGAAACTCCGAGACCTGCATGAGAAAATAAATTGTAAGCAAACTTTATCTAAAGGAATTTGAATCAGAAATATAGTGGCCCTCAACTTGAAGATGGCAAACTAGATGGGTTTTTTTTTTTGGTTGTCTGTGTGATGGGCCAAAACATGTTCTAGTGATCTAGTCAAAATGACCGGCAAACACTATTTTTTTTTTTCTTAAGTTTTATGAATAACTGAACTGTCATTAAAAAACAAAATAATAATTGAATTAAACTATTAGGAGGTTTTGAGCATTTTGTACACACTATGTGTGACTTTTGATTCATTCTAGCCATTGCCATTTTAGCTTTTATAAATTCACTGATTCGACACACTATAGAAAAGTATAGCCCAAACCGACCCATTAACCAATACACAGGTTTGAAAATGCCAGCTATGAACACTTTAATAAGAGCAGTTGGCGAACCTCGAAAGTGTCCCTTAGAGATAAAAATGCTTTGCTTTCTTTGGGTATAGAAGACACCAAAATCCCATATCCACGGTTACCTTTCCTCAAAACCTAACAAGTAACAAGAGTATAAGGTCATCAAATTAAGTCGAACAATATTCTACAAGGGCAGAGAAATTTTTTATTTGATTAAATTTTACCTTGAATGCATCTTCATCTGTTCTGTCATCTCCAATATAAATCGGAAGCACATCATCACTATTGCTAAACCCTGTTTACATTTGATGACAACATATGAATAAAACCAAACAGTTATAAACCACGAACTGTGCCAAGATTCCATTATCGAACATCTTGTTTCTATTTCTTCACAAAATCCACAATACACTTTGCAAATAAAACAAAAGAATCTAGCTTGGCGATATTACTAACATGTGCGTAATTTATAATACATACCCAGTGATTCAAGAAGGAATTCAACAGCTCTTCCTTTGTCCCAATCAATTACAGGACGGACCTCTAAAACCTGTAGAAAATTGTAAAATGTCAATTATACCCTTGTGCGAAATTTAGAAACATAAAAGGTAAACCACCAAGGAACCTTTAACTCGTGAAGCCTGTAAGAGAATTAAAAAAAAAAAAAGTTTTCTTTACCTTCCGTCCATGAGTTAGTCGCAAACGAGGATAATCCTTTAAGACATCATGAACACGTTGTGCAACCATAAGCCAACTCTACAATCAGTTTACCAATGAAAGTGTCAGCAGGCATAAGTTAGAGAATTTTAAAGGAATCAAAATTATGCAAAGCCAATAAAATCTCACATTCTCATCTACATTACGGTAATGTACAGAGGTACAAAATTTGTGATCTTCCACTTTTGCACCTGGAATATCTTTAGTAACATCGACAAGGGTCTTAAAAACCTGTTATCAAGTCCCAATACGTTAAATTTCAGTAAATAAATACTCTTTTTACAGGATCAGTCTGGAACTCTGGATTAGAGATTGAAAATGGAAAATCGGGTGGGGTGGGTAACGGGTGAAGTTGTGGCGCCCAAAACATGTTACATATAACTAAAGACTATATTAGGGAGTACATATATAATCTAAAGAATTAAAATAAAATAATATAACAAGTTTAATGCATTTTGAATACAATTCAAGAAACTTTCGATGTGTCCAACCCGTTTTCCTCGTAGCTGAAAAATCATTTGACTCATTTGAGACAACTTACAACCCAAATGAACTCATTTTATCCGTAAATGAGTCAAAATTGCACCATAATCTAAACCTCTAAGGTAACGTCAAAAGATCACTCACCTCATCGATCATAGGTATAAACTCCCTAGCAGGTTGGAATAAGTTTACATCCTTTCCCTGCAGAATCAATCTCGGAGATTAAAGAAATAAAAAGAGTGTACTTCAGAGTAGATGATTCAACAAGTATTTGAATAGCATTTCATAACAATATAATACCTGGGTGTCAGTAGATCTAATGTAACTCGAACAGTCAATAGAAGATGTTTCCTGAACAGGAAACATGATGTCCATACCATGGCTACCAGCATAATACAGTTCTGCTAGTCCTACTAACTCACGAACCTGAAGAGAATATATGCACATTTAATGGTACAACTCTAGCAATTGGCATCAGTTATCTTATAGTTTTGCATACCTTATCACGGCTTCTTCCACTGATTATTGCTGTCGGAAAGTATTCTGCAACGCCTTTTACAGCGGAATGCATCTGAAATATAGAAGTGTTTTCAGTTATTCATGCGATGATACAAAAGAACATGTGGTGCCCCCTATTGTAACTACTTACATCAGCAGACATGAAAGCACGATCAGGATCATCTACAATTGGTGAGAGTGTCCCATCATAATCTAAGAAGATAACAATCTTTTTATCTTTTGCACGATTTATGATGTGATCAAAAGAGTTGAGAGCTGAGGGGTACTTAAGCTGCAAAAAAATCATAATAAAATACCATTAGAACATAATACCGAATGAAAAATATATATACTACTACGCAACCAAACATTAACATACCATCCAAGAGTTATAAGCTATATCACTGTCATCAGATGCAATCTCAACCCCAAAATCCTTGACTATCTTCTTACGGGGAGGTGAAGAAGATTGCATGGCATCAAGCCAGCCATTTGATCGTACATCATCAAGTTTTCCAGGCTTTTTTCTTGGAGCTGACAGAATACTCGATGAGAATGAAGCTCCGGATTGTGAGCAAGGCAGCATATTGGACTGGATCCCTAATCTAGACTTGTTTATAAGCGCAGAATCAGCTAGAACCGAAGCACTTTTGGGCTTCAAATCCATGTGATGTTTAGATGAGCAAAAAAAACTATTTGGTCACTCGCTATCCGACTGTTTTATCAATAAAAAACCACCTCTTCAAAGTTTTCTTATCACTGGTGCTGGGTGAGCTTTCCATTAAACACAAGCCTCCTGAAATCTGAAATAAACCAACCAAGAGATAAATTAGTATCTTCGTACCAATAACTACAAAAATATCCTTTTTAAGTTATTGAAAACAAAAATTTACATACATCATTTTCAGAGGCAAAGCATTTATACCACACCCCAGCAACTTGAACTGTATTTATATCTGAGACATAATAACAAGGAAAAATTATTTATGCTGTATAAACATGAATGATAAATTTGAAATAATGAGGCAAGATAATGACAGTCTTCAAGTTTATCTGCTTTTAACCGAAAACAATGTTCTTTCAATAATTACTTTGAGCATAAAGTTAAGTGCACTTGTGAGAAAGCTATGCTAATGAAATCAAGTATAGCTTCAAAAAGTTAGTACTGGATACGGAAGTAACTTAATAAGATTTGATACTTCAATCATTACCTATAAAACTCATATGCTTTGCATATTGGAATCGCATTAATAAATACGTGCATCATGGGCTCCCTATATATTCCAAATCAAAACTTATTTGTCACTTTCTCTTTTTGATTAGATAGAGACCAATTACCGAGTTTTACATCATATTTTTTCGCTGTAAATTTTGATACAGACTCAAGTGTGTTTATGACAGCTTAATAATTTAGTTATAATGGCAATATAACTTCGAATGGGCACAAATGATGTTATATCGGATGGACTATTTCCTAGTTGATATGCACAATACAACTCTAGTAGAAAGAAATATTAGAGATTAGGGAGTATATAATAAAAGAGAAGTTCTCAAGTACACAACCATGTTATATCATACACCAAGAATGATACTTCCAAAGCCTCAACCTAACACATGCATATAACAAGAAACAATAAATAATTCGCTTAAATTAACTTAAACTTCAAATTGTAGCAAGGTAGTTTGACAGTACAACAGATGAACTATGCTTCACAATTCACATTGATCTGAAAACCTTATCCACAAGACAACCATCATAACAGAGTTAAGATAATAAGATCACTAATCACTAATATTATATGGATCAAAGACATGTTTTGTACTTTAAATGTTGTATCAGAAGTAGATCCAAAGATTCCACTTATAATAAACAATAGTATGCTCAGCTAAAAGATCCATATCCAACGCCTTTTTCTAAAACTTAATCAATAAAACATGATAAATCTACCACTAATCAGTTGATTAACCACACACTAATTGCTCAAAAGCATGAACAATATTTCTTTAATAATTCCCACAATAAAAAACCAATTTCTTTTAATGATCAACAGTGTCTTCACACTTGTCACATGACCCTGATGTGGACCCCACAAAGTAGGAAACATGTAATTTGTTCATGGATCTGCTTAGCTATCATAATGTGAGTTGAAAAATAACTAACACTAAAAATTATAATCATTAAGCTATCATAAAGTTAACACTTATTAATAAAAATATAGATAAAAAATAACAATATGACTCAGGTATCACCATGTTCTTTTTCTTGATGTGACTTCACAACTACCATAACCCGGAACCCTCGTGCTACCAGTATGTTTAAAACTTTAAATAGCTTTAAAATCAAATTTAGTTGTCTATTCATGATCATAATTGATATAAACTATTGACCTGATAAACAAAAACAACAATAAAACGACAACAAAAATAATACAGTTACGAATAGAACAAAAAAGTCTTGTGGCTACATGTTCATCAAAAGCACACATTAGTCATTACCAAATTATTATTTGAATTAGGATCATAATCAAATACAGCTAATATTCGTGAGAAGCATGTTCGATTTTAATGTCTCTTTACTAGAGAAATTGCTGTGTTTAAATACATGTTTAAAGATGTCTTTAATCTTACAGTGTGATAATCTATTATGCTAAAAGATGTATCAACTTACTCGCATACCAATAAATTAATATGGTCAAGGATAAAACACATCAATGTTTTGTTACACCGATTATGTTTCTTTTTCACAAAGAGTAATGCTATTTAGACATATTTTACATACATAGTTTCATAACGGATCCTAACCATATGATATAAGCATGAAAAGTAAAACTAACTCTACAAATCAAACATGAAATTAGAAGAATGATCCGCACTTATAAATTTTATAGCTATAATTTTATAAAATACAAAATAACGAAATCTTCACATGCAAAAACTGCGTCTCAAAAATAATGTCTCAACTTTCTTTCCAAAACTGCTTTTTGTTTCTACTAAGATGTCGACACAATTTCTTAAATGAAAATGCTAACAACAGCCCTTAAGGTTGTGATTAAAGAACCTCCACTTTTCCGCTTAGGAAATAATACTAATATTAAAACATAACAAAATACAACATCCACTTTAATCACTTATAAAACCAATTAATAGAGTAGATTAAAAATATATTTAATTAAGGGGATATTAACTTATCAAAAGATGAAAAGTTATTTGTCAACTATAGCCCTAAGAACATCGTTAAAACAAAGATCTAATATAGTTTTGCGATATGATTAAATTATCTTCTCCATCATGCGAACCCTAGACACTCTTAAATCGACCTCATGTATACAACAAGTATATAGAACTTCATGACAGTATCATTTTTTTTCCCAATAAACATATCCTTTCTTTTCAAATTAATTTCTCGCCCTATTAATTTTAAATACTTGTCCCGTCCCAAAATAATTGTTGCTAGAATCATAACACGAAGAAAAGAGTATTTAACAAGGATAAAAATAATTGTTACATCACAATTTGTATGCCATAAAATAACAATAGCATAAATGATCACAATTTCAATATAGCTTTGAATACATCAACCGACAATTAATACATCCTTTTAAATAATAAAAGAAACCAAAACTCAACCACAATGTCAAAATCACCATAAAAACTAATAAACACTTCAGATCTCAACCAAAATAGCAATAACAATGCATGTGATCGTAAATAAATTTAAAAACTAGGTTAAAAGTGTATACCTTATTAAGAGACAATTTTGTTTTATAAAAATTGTCTGATTGAATGAAACTTTGAGAGGGAGGAAATGAAAAGAATGAAGGATTGGTTAGAAAATGAATGTGTGTGTGTGTTTTGTGGTGTTTTTAGTGTGTGTGTGTGTGAGATTGATGAGAATGAAGCTCCGGATTGTGAGCAAGGCAGCATATTGGACTGGATTCCTAATCTAGACTTGTTTATAAGCGCAGAATCAGCTAGAACCGAAGCACTTTTGGGCTTCAAATCCATGTGATGTTTAGATGAGCAAAAAAAACTATTTGGTCACTCGCTATCCGACTGTTTTATCAATAAAAAACCACCTCTTCAAAGTTTTCTTATCACTGGTGCTGGGTGAGCTTTCCATTAAACACAAGCCTCCTGAAATCTGAAATAAACCAATCACAAGATAAATTAGTATCTTCGTACCAATAACTACAAAAACATCCTTTCTAAGTTATTGAAAACAAGAATTTACATACATCATTTTCAGAAGCAAAGCATTTACACCACACCCCAGCAACTTGAACTGTATTTATTCTGAGACATAATAACAAGGAAAAATTATTTATGTTGTATAAACATGAATGATAAATTTGAAATAATGAGGCAAGATAATGACAGTCTTCAAGTTTATCTGCTTTTAACCGAAAACAATGTTCTTTCAATAATTAGTTTGAGCATAAAGTTAAGTGCACTTGTGAGAAAGCTATGCTAATGAAATCAAGTATTGCTTCAAAAAGTTAGTACTGGATACGGAAGTATAGTTTAACTTAATAAGATTTGATACTCAATCATTACCTATAAAACTCATATGCTTTGCATATTGGAATAGCATTAGTATATATGTGTGCATCATGGGCTCCATATATATATATTCCAAATCAAAACTTGTCTGTTACTTTCTATTTTTGACTAGATAGAGACCAAGAACCGAGTTTTACATCATATTTTTTCGCTGTAAATTTTGATACAGACTCAAGTGTGTTTATGACAGCTTAATAATTTAGTTATGATGGCAATATAACTTCGAATGGGCACAAATGATGTTATATCGGATGGACTATTTCCTAGTTGATATGCACAATACAACTCTAGTAGAAAGAAATATTAGAGATTACAGAGTATATAATAAAAGAGAAGTTCTCAAGTACACAACCATGTTATATTATACACCAAGAATTAAGATACTTCCAAAGCCTCAACCTAACACATGCATATAACAAGAAACAATAAATAATTCGCTTAAATTAACTTAAACTTCAAATTGTAGCAAGGTAGATTGACAGTACAACAGATGAACTATGCTTCACATTGATCTGAAAACCTTATCCACAAGACAACTATCATAACAGAGTTAAGATAATAAGATCACTAATCACTAATATTATATGGATCAAAGACATGTTTTGTACTTTAAATGTTGTATTAGAAGTAGATCCAAAGATTCCACTTATGATAAACAATAGTATGCTCAGCTAAAAGATCCATATCCAACGCCTTTTTCTAAAACTTAATCAATAAAACATGATAAATCTACCACTAATCAGTTGATTAACCACACACTAATTGCTCAAAAGCATGAACAATATTTCTTTAATAATTCCCACAATAAAAAACCAATTTCTTTTAATGATCAACAGTGTCTTCACACTTGTCACATGACCCTGATGTGGACCCCACAAAGTAGGAAACATGTAATTTGTTCATGGATCTACTTAGCTATCATAATGTGAGTTGAAAAATAACTAACACTAAAAATTATAATCATTAAGCTATCATAAAGTTAACACTTATTAATAAAAATATAGATAAAAAATAACAATATGACTCAGGTATCACCATGTTCTTTTTCTTGATGTGACTTCGCAACTACCATAACCCGCAACCCTCGTGCTAACAATATGTTAAAACTTTAAATAGCTTTAAAATCAAATTTAGTTGTCTATTCATGATCATAATTGATATAAACTATTGACCTGATTTACAAAAACAACAATAAAACGACAACAAAAATAATACAGTTGCAAATAGAACAAAAAAAAAGTCTTATATGGCTACATGTTCATCAAAAGCACACATTAGTCATTACCAAATTATTATTTGAATTAGGATCATAATCAAATACAGCTAATATTCGTGAGAAGCATGTTCGATTTTAATGTCTCTTTACTAGAGAAATTGCTGTGTTTAAATACATGTTTAAAGATGTCTTTAATCTTACAGTATGATAATCTATTATGCTAAAAGATGTATCAACTTACTCGCATACCAATAAATTAATATGGTCAAGGATAAAACACATCAATACTTGGTCACACCGATTTTTTTTCTTTATCACAAAGAGTAATGCTATTTAGACATGTTTTACATACATAGTTTCATAACAGATCCTAACCATATGATATAAGCTTGAAAAGTAAAACTAACTCTACAAATCAAACATGAAATTAGAAGAACAATCCGCACTTATAAAAATTATAGCTATAATTTATAAAATACAAAATAACGAAATCTTCACATGCAAAAACTGCATCTCAAAAATAATGTCTCAACTTTGTTTCCAAAGCTGCTTTTTGTTTCTACTAAGATGTCGACACAATTTCTTAAATGAAAATGCTAACAACAGCCCTTAAGGTTGTGGTTAAAGAACGTCCACTTTTTGGCTTAGGAAATAATACTAATATTAAAACATAACAGAATACAACATCCACTTTAATCACTTATAAAACCAATTAATAGAGTAGACTAGAAATATATTTGATTTAAGGGGACATCAACTTATCAAAAGATGAAAAGTTATTTGTTAACTATAGCCCTAAGAACATCCTTAAAACAAAGATCTAATATAATTTTGCGAACGATATGATTAAATAATCTTCTCCATAATGCGAAGCCTAGACACTCTTAAATCAACCTCATGTATACAACAAGTATAGAACTTCATGACAGTATCATTTTTTTTTTCCCAATAAACATATCATTTTTTTTTTCAAATTAATTTCTCGCCCTATTAATTTTAAATACTTGTCCCGTCCCAAAATAATTGTTGCTAGAATCATAACACGAAGAAAAGAGTATTTAACAAGGATAAAAATGATCAAATACATATTAGGTTACATCACAATTTTTATGCCATAAAATAACAATAACATAAATGATCACAATTTCAATATAGCTTTGAATACATCAACCGACAATTAATACATCCTTTTAAATAATATAAAAGAAACCAAAACTCAACCACAATGTCAAAATCACCATAAAAACTAATACACACTTCAGATCTCAACCAAAATAGCAATAACAATGCATGTGATCGTAAATAAATTTAAAAACTAGGTTTAAAGTGTATACCTTATTAAGAGACAATTTTGTTTTATAAAAATTGCCTGATTGAATGAAACTTTGAGAGGGAGGAAATGAAAAGAATGAAGGATTGGTTAGAAAATGTGTGTGTGTTTTTTTTTTGGTGTTTTTAGTGTGTGTGAGGGAGGGAGAGAGGTTGAGAGAGAAAGAAGGAGAAATGGAGGGAGATGGAAGATGAGTATTTATAGAATTTGAGGGATGATAGGTCCGTATGAATGACGTGTTTAACAAGGCAACGACTCTCCCTTCATTTATTATCATTGTAACATCATGAAAACAAAATATGTATGCCCATTGTTTTCTTTCGATTAATTAGTTGAAAAGGTACTATTTGGTTTGATCAGCTACTATTATTGCGATTATACTAAAAGTAAACTACAATAAGCGTTACTCAACAGAGGTGCAAGCTAAAGCAAGCTAAAGCAAATAAAGCTAGGGTTTCAGATTTTCGATTTTTTAAGACCTCTAATTTTACCAAAGTCTTCTATATATAAAGAGTCACTCACACCAATTTTTTGGCCATCATATGTGACACGATTTTCAAAGGCCCGATTTGTTAAAGCGGAAAATAATTAAGAATTTCGAGTTTTTTCTTTTCCAATTTCAAAATTTCTGAAAATTCCAAGACCAATATTTAATGTAGATTAATAAAACCCTCATCATTATTATGGCCTTGAGATTGAAAGGCTTACATGTGCTAAAAAATAATTAAAATTTTTGAGCATCTTAGGCCTACTTCTAAGCCTTATATTTCATGTAAATAAAAGCCAAATGTTTTTGCATGATAAAAACAATAAGTCATAAATTAATTTTGTTGCTCCATAAATCAAAGTCAATGTCAAACTTCTTTAGACATTTTTTTTTTCCGAAGAGCAAAGCATTTCATAAAGCGAACAAAGAACATAGGCCATTACAACTACAGCCATCAAGATGAAGGCTATAAAGAAAAGAAAAAACAAGAACTAAAAACAATGGGAAATGAAAAAATATTCCGAGCCCGCATCGACCAAAGATAACCCACCCTCATGTGGTTTGAGTAAGGATCCAGTGAGAAGAAAACTTAAAATGAGAAGGATGAGAAATAACCATAATCACACATTTGAGATGCATTGACTTGATTTAGATGCATATCTAATCATTTAGATGCATCCCAATTAGTTTCGAAAGTGATTTTGAAGTGAAAACGATACAAAGTAGTACAAACAACAAATTTGATCTGCAGAGGACGAAAAATACATAAGATTCGTTTAACTTGATGAAATGCATCTAATATATGTATATGCATCTAATTTTGTGCTAGAATATATATTATGGTGTATCTAAAAGATTAGGGATGCATCTAATTCAAGTTGATGCATCTCTAATGTGTGGTTATTGTTATTTCTCATTCTTCTCATTTTAAGATTTCTTCTCATTTGATCCTAAGTCCATGTGGTTTTCCTATTTCATTTTCTTTCTTAATATTTTTTATCGTCTTCTTTTATCACTCAAATAACTTTCATCAATCCAACTCATACAGATCCAAAATATAAAAAAGAACCAAAATATCACAACAAAGAATCAGATAAATTAGTTTATTTCTCGATCGAAAAATAGATGTTATGCAAAGTTGATTCAAAAAACTTAATCAAAGGTTTTCCATAAAAGAAGTTAGAAAGATAAATTTTATATAAATGATTTTTACGCAAAAAAAACTTTAAAATATAGGGCCTCCATTTTGAAATTTCGCTTTAAGCCCCGATAAAGATTGAGCCGCTCCTTGCTTAGTTCTTACAGTTTCGAAAGTGCGGACATAGTATTCACAGGGAACTTTGATGTACAATTATCATCGCTGAAAGGAATGTGGTTGTACTTTCAAAGTGTCATTTGTTTCATTCAGAAGATGATAATTACACACCAAAGTTTCACAAAAAAACTAAGCCTACACTTTTAAAGTTGTAAAAATTGCGTTTGCATTTTGACGAAACACCAAAACATATTTTCAATTTAGGCTAACAAAAGATATTCCTTATTTTACTTCTTTTAATACAAAATTGAGAATGTTCCATGTTTGATTATACCAAAGCAATTTTATAAGGGGGTTGGCAATAGGCCACTCACCCAAAATTCCATCACTCACTCCCAACCAATTCCTTTATTCCACATCATTCACCTATTTTTTCCATCATTCACCCATTTTTTTGTTGACAACACCATCACTCACTACATCTCGCAACACCATCACTCACTATATCCCTTTACTCACTTTTTTTTTTAAATTCCATTAAAATAAAAAAAAACTAAAATTCCATTAAAANCTAGGGTTTCAGATTTTCGATTTTTTAAGACCTCTAATTTTACCAAAGTCTTCTATATATAAAGAGTCACTCACACCAATTTTTTGGCCATCATATGTGACACGATTTTCAAAGGCCCGATTTGTTAAAGCGGAAAATAATTAAGAATTTCGAGTTTTTTCTTTTCCAATTTCAAAATTTCTGAAAATTCCAAGACCAATATTTAATGTAGATTAATAAAACCCTCATCATTATTATGGCCTTGAGATTGAAAGGCTTACATGTGCTAAAAAATAATTAAAATTTTTGAGCATCTTAGGCCTACTTCTAAGCCTTATATTTCATGTAAATAAAAGCCAAATGTTTTTGCATGATAAAAACAATAAGTCATAAATTAATTTTGTTGCTCCATAAATCAAAGTCAATGTCAAACTTCTTTAGACATTTTTTTTTTCCGAAGAGCAAAGCATTTCATAAAGCGAACAAAGAACATAGGCCATTACAACTACAGCCATCAAGATGAAGGCTATAAAGAAAAGAAAAAACAAGAACTAAAAACAGTGGGAAATGAAAAAATAACCCGAGCCCGCATCGACCAAAGATAACCCACCCTCATGTGGTTTTCCTATTTCATTTTCTTTCTTAATATTTTTTATCGTCTTCTTTTATCACTCAAATAACTTTCATCAATCCAACTCATACAGATCCAAAATATAAAAAAGAACCAAAATATCACAACAAAGAATCAGATAAATTAGTTTATTTCTCGATCGAAAAATAGATAGTTATGCAAAGTTGATTCAAAAAACTTAATCAAAGGTTTTCCATCAAAGAAGTTAGAAAGATAAATTTTATATAAACGATTTTTACGAAAAAAAAACTTTAAAATATAGGGCCTCATTTTGAAATTCGCTTTAAGCCCCAATAAAGATTGAGCCGCTCCTTGCTTAGTTCTTACAGTTTCGAAAGTGCGGACATAGTATTCGCAGGGAACTTTGATGTACAATTATCATCGCTGAAAGGAATGTGGTTGTACTTTCAAAGTGTCATTTGTTTCATTCAGAAGATGATAATTACACACCAAAGTTTCACAAAAAAACTAAGCCTACACTTTTAAAGTTGTAAAAATTGCGTTTGCATTTTGACGAAACACCAAAACATATTTTCAATTTAGGCTAACAAAAGATATTCCTTATTTTACTTCTTTTAATACAAAATTGAGAATGT
Organism: Artemisia annua; assembly: GCA_014162995.1. Taxonomy (NCBI): domain Eukaryota; kingdom Viridiplantae; phylum Streptophyta; class Magnoliopsida; order Asterales; family Asteraceae; genus Artemisia; species Artemisia annua. The sequence continues at coordinate 145,024 of LBNU01033954.1, forward strand.
TCCATGTTTGATTATACCAAAGCAATTTTATAAGGGGGTTGGCAATAGGCCACTCACCCAAAATTCCATCACTCACTCCCAACAAATTCCCTTATTCCACATCATTCACTTACTTTTTCCATCATTCACCCATTTTTTTGTTGACAACACCATCACTCACTACATCTCGCAACACCATCACTCACTATATCCCTTTACTCACTTTTTTTTTTAAATTCCATTAAAATAAAAAAAAACTAAAATTCCATTAAAATTAAAAAAAACATTACATAATATTACTAAAAAACATAAAATAACATTACATAATACTAAAATACTAAATTTCATAATACTAAAAAACTAAATTTCAGCGTCTTCATCGTTGGTATGTGTTATTGCATATACCTTTATTTGACAAAAACCCGACCAAATAGACCAAAAACTAACCCATAATTGCCAAATATTTGTGTTTTTGTGTTTTTGATTGTGCAGGAATGGAGTTATAACAAATGGATGAAAAATTACAAAAAAATGACAAAACGAGCACGAGAATCGGAAAAGTGTCAAAAGTCGAGGCCGGGGAAGCTAGTGGTCAAAATCAAAGCTCATATGGTCATAAGGAGTCCTCAAAGTTTCAGAAATGACAAGATTGGTCCTTGGTTAAAAGATTGAAGAAATTACATGTTTGGCCCTTCTACTTTCAAAGTTGTCACTATTGGTCTCTTAGAGATTATTTTGAAGAGTTGACAACTATGGCCCCTCAACAATCAAAGAATGCCACAAATGGTCCTTGGATAATATTTATAAAGAGTGGCAGAAGTGATCCTTGCAGTTTCAAAATATACACAATTGGTCCTTGTGTTTTATACTTAGACAAATCCCTTATAACTCCCAAAACCCAAAACTGCCAAACACCCTTAACCCATAAATAACTAAACCCAAATCCTAAACCCACTACACTCCTCTTGCTGGCCCAAACCAAACAACAAGCCCACTCCACTCCCTTTTATCTAATCCGTATGCAACCCAACCCACCAAACCAAATAAACTATAAAAAATTACCACGCGCCAAGTTTTCACCCCTGTCCTTCTTCTTCACCCTAATTACCCTGCCTACCTCATTTTTCACCAGATTCTTAGTATGAGGTTTTCTCCTTCTAGAAACCTCTGACACCTGTCAGAAATGTTGTCATAATCTCTCCACCGTGGCACCATGAAGCCCTCTGATTGGACTAACTAACGTGGCATGAGGATAAGGTTCTATCCAACGGCTAAGATTTGATGGGATGACGACATTAAGATAAGAAGGAGTGATCAATGGCTGAGATTATCTTTCTAGGACCTTTTTTGAGCTAAACCCTAGCTCCCATGCATCCTATATAAAGACCCTTCCTCTCGTTTTAATGGTATGTAGTTTTTAGATAAGGAAATGTTGTCAAATTGCTTTCTCAAATGTATTCGTAGCTTAGAAATGATGTAAACTCAGTTTAATGAATAAAAGTTTTAGCTTTATGTTTTAAATTCAGGTTTTATCTATTTACTCTATCTACGTTTTAGCTTAATCTTTGATAAATTAGCTTATTCTCTGCTTTATAAACTTTTCTTAAACCCTTTTTAGCTCTTATAAACCTTATAATTTTTCATTCACTAATATTTCATAAAAACACAAAAAAGATAAAAAAAAAAAAATCCATAAAAAATCCAAAAATATGTTTTGTTTTACCTAAACTCAGCTTGCATCCAAGCTATTTCATAGTAGATTTAAGCTCATATTAGCTCAGTAGCTTTTGTGAGTGTGTTAGTGGTTTAACACAGTTAAAAATCTCAAAAATCCCTTGTGGTCAACGAAAGTCAAAGTTGAGATCATGTTATGAAGAAATGGTGTTGATCTGTGGTATTGGAGGTTCTTGTGGTGTTGTTGAAGCCTATTTAAAGATAGGCTTGATTCAAATGATCCCCTTGTTTAGCTAGGGGTTTTATAGTAAGTTTCTCATTTTAAATTTTAGCATCTTTCTTTATATTAGCTTAATACTGTAGTTGTAGCTTATCTGAGTCATTTACTGCTTATTTGAGTTATTTGAGTGCCATTTGTTGGTTGTTACATGCTTTAGTTTAAAAAGTTTAGGTTTACTGCCATGAATTAGTGAAACTGCACTTTGATGTTCTTTGATGTTTTTGTTTGTTCAATTAGCTTTAATATCAAGTAGGTAACCTGTTTCAATCAAAAGATCAGTAAGTCATAGCTTAAAAATAAAACTTGTAATGTAAATGTTGCTTTTAAGGGGTGTTTGGCTCTGTACTGTTCTGTGTGTGTGCTTATGGGTTTATCATTGTGTTTTCTGCACCATTAGGCTACTTTAGGCATAAACAAGTTGATTTAGTCATGAAATCAGTATGTCTAATAGAAAAAGTCAAAATTCACTTGAAATCTCAATTATGCCTGCTTAAGTGTTTAATTGAATCTGTCCATTGCTTGAATATGTGCATTCTGTGTTTATGTTTATGTTTTAAGTGTTTAAATTAGTTTAAATAACATCTAGGGTAAAAGAGAAATGATACATAGGCCTAAAAATAGACCTAAAAGTGGACCTAAACACATGTGGCATGATCCTGATGGGTTGTTAAATAAGTGGGTCCCTGTCTGCAGCCATCAGGATCATGCCACATGTTTTTAGGTCCACAATTAGGTCTATTTTTAGGTCCATGTATCATTTCTCAGGGTAAAATATAGGCAATTAAAATTCAACTTAGTCAAAGTTAGGGTGCATAGGATTAGTCAAACATTTTGCATATTCACCTGTTTAATGCCATCTATTCTGCTAGTCATTTTGTGATCTTGTAGTTGTTCAAATTGCTTGAATCTGTTTTTGTGTTGAATTCATAGTATCAAGTTGCTATAAAACAAGTTTCATCTAATTCCATAACCATTTGCATGCTTAAATTTGATCTACGAATCTTCCTTTAAACCTGGTTCATCACTTCATGCAGTAACAAGTGGATAAATAGATATGATCTCTGGTAAAATTAGAGTTCAATTGGCTTGTTAAAATTAGGGCTTTTGTGTTTTTTATATTGTTTGTAGTACTAGCTTTGACATAGACGGAAAACAAACCAGATTAATCGAAACATCCACGAATTTTAAGTCGATCTTTCATCCTGGAATTCGGAACAAAGACAGGTTTTGGAACGTTGACGAATTCACGGAATTGGCTTATTCTGTGAGCTTATTTGTTTAATGTGAGTTGTTCTGAGCTTATATAAGTTGCATGTATCTGTTCTGAGCCTTTTGTGGAATTAAGTGCTTTTTAGCTTATTATTTAGTGCTTATTTAGAACTGCTTATTGCACTACTGCTTATTAGGGTTCACTAGACTGCTAAATTTCTTTCCCCTAGGTTTTAAATAATATTTTTGAATTTCCAGAAAAGTTTCATAATTAATTAAGCTATTTTGCTATTTCTTTTTAATTAAATTAGTTTTTAAACCTTCTTTAAACATTTTTAATTCATAATAATTAAAGAAAAAACCAAAAAAATATTTTTTCTGCTTTCAAATTAGTTTTTAGTCATTTTAAATTTTTAAAAAATTTAATTTGCATTTTTAAAGTTATTTTCATATTTACTTGCATTTTAAAACATTAAAAAAAAATACAAAAAATAGTTTTTAATTAATTTTAATTAAAGAAAAAAGCCCTAAAAAATATTTTTAATTTTTAAAAAAGTTTTTAAATACATTTAGGATTTTATAAAATTAAGTTTTTACCCGTAGCCCCTTAATTTTAAGTAATTGCTTTAGAAATCTCGGGATTAGCCCGGGATTTACGTAATTTACGTTTTAATTAGTGTGCTTTTCTTATGTGTTTACTTGTTATTTTATAATTTGTAGTATAAAAATCCACTTACTCACTCTTATTTCACTTTTCACTACACGAATTCACGAATCGTTAATCACGATTCCATTCATCCTTCACACGGACTACGACCTCGGGTTTTGCTAATTTCCTTAGCAATTCCTTAGAAATCTTATATACTATAATTGTTGATACCAATCGTCCACCTCGATGTATGGTAAGTGTTGAGCGTGAATATGCTCCATAAGATCAAATCGGAGGCGAAAATGTGTTTCCTCATGTCGTATCTCGTCTAAGGCTGCTTCGTCAAACACCGGTTGGATCGGAGGATCCCGAATATGAACTGGCGATATTGCGTNTATTGGCTTATTCTGTGAGCTTATTTGTTTAATGTGAGTTGTTCTGAGCTTATATAAGTTGCATGTATCTGTTCTGAGCCTTTTGTGGAATTAAGTGCTTTTTAGCTTATTATTTAGTGCTTATTTAGAACTGCTTATTGCACTACTGCTTATTAGGGTTCACTAGACTTCTAAATTTCTTCCCCCTAGGTTTTAAATAACATTTTTGAATTTTCAGAAAAGTTTCATAATTAAATTTAATTAAGCTATTTTGCTATTTCTTTTTAATTAAATTAGTTTTTAAACCTTTTTTAAACATTTTTAATTCATAATAATTAAAGAAAAAACCAAAAAAAAATATCTTTTCTGCTTTAAAATTAGTTTTTAGTCATTTTAGATTTTTAAAAAATTTAATTTGCATTTTTAAAGTATTTTCATATTTACTTGCATTTTAAAACATTAAAAAAAATACAAAAAAATAGTTTTTAATTAAAGAAAAAAACCCTAAAAAATATTTTTAATTTTTAAAAAAGTTTTTAATTACATTTAGGATTTTATAAAATTAAGTTTTTACCCGTAGCCCCTTAATTTTAAGTAATTGCTTTAGAAATCTCGGGATTAGCCCGGGATTTACGTAATTTACGTTTTAATTTACGTTTTAATTAATGTGCTTTTCTTATGTGTTTACTTGTTATTTTATAATTTGTAGTATAAAAATCCACTTACTCACTCTTATTTCACTTTTCACTACACGAATTCACGAATCGTTAATCACGATTCCATTCATCCTTCACACGGACTACGACCTCGGGTTTTGCTAATTTCCTTAGCAATTCCTTGGAAATCTTATATACTATAATTGTTGATACCAATCGTCCACCTCGATGTATGGTAAGTGTTGAGCGTGAATATGCTCCATAAGATCAAATCGGAGGCGAAAATGTGTTTCCTCATGTCGTATCTCGTCTAAGGCTGCTTCGTCAAACACCGGTTGGATCGGAGGATCCCGAATATGAACTGGCGATATTGCGTTACCGGCGTCATGTATAATCATGTTGTGCAATATGACACACGCATACACTAGGTTTCTAATTCTGTCTAGTGTGTGTGGTCGTAATGGTCGATTTAGTATACCCCATTTACCCTTGAGAACACCAAATGCCCGTTCAACATCCCTTCGAGCCGACTCTTGTACTTTCTTGAACTTTTTCTCTTTCGGATCGGTTGGATATTTGAACGCTTTAACAAAAGTAGACCATGTAGGATATATGCCATCGGTTAGATAGTAGCCA
>LBNU01033954.1:167031-183350 GCA_014162995.1 Artemisia annua
ATATATATATATATATATATATATATATATATATATATATATATATATATATATATATATATATATATATATATATATATATATATATATATATTAATTACCAAATGATACGACGTCGTGTAGCATTGCGGGCTACCTTTTTTTTTCCGGCCTGCTAACACGCCTGAGGCCCATGTCCAAAATACAATGTGAAGCCCATTTACGTGAAACGCTAAAAAGTAGTATAGAATAAACATTCCAGCGCCTTCTATAACATTCCACTCCTCACAAATTCGGCAGCAGCAGTGACCATCAGTAACTGGTAGAGGCTGTGGTGGTAGGATAGGGGCCGTGGTGATCTTGATTCTTGATTCAGGAGATGGTCCATTTTTTTTGCCAGCGATAACTACAACAGTAGCATCTTCCATCAGTCATCGAGATATACATGTGAAACGACCAAAGGGTTTTGGATCAGTTGGAGAACAATGATTTGCATAAAGATATGTAAGATTTAGTTTATATTGATTTTGGTTTTTCTATGGTTAATTGTAAATTATTATTGCATTGATTAATCGTATTCATTTTTAGTATATTAATTTTGCCTTTCACACTTTGTTTATACTTTTTTTCTTCTTCTTAATTTTAAGGTTGAAATTGGGCGGATTTAGGATTTACTGAATTGGACTACTTTGAATCTAAACCGGTATACAAAATTTTTTTTTTAATCTAATCTGAATTGGGTTACTGGAAATAGGGCGTTTGAAATTGGGCGGATTCAAGAGTTATTGTAATTTATTCATGGGTTAATTGCAGGTTTAATGTGATGATATGAGAATGTTGTAATTGAGAAACTGAAATTAAAGGGTAAGCCGTTTGATGTTAAAATTGTTGGCAGCAGGAAAAAGAAGAAGAAGAAGGGTAGAATTTTGTCAGAAGAGGCTGTTAAAACAATGGGTCTTGAAAATTTTGTAGGTATATATTTTGTATGGATGATGAAAATTTTGAATGTATATATTTTTTATGGATGATTTACTGGTGACTGTGTCATTGTATTGTGTCATGATCATACTAAAATTAATCATTTTGTGTCATGATCAGGGAACAACGTTAAAGAAAAGTAAAGAGGTTTGGAACTTTTTGTGTCCGGGTTGTCTAGCATTTACACAGCAGCAATGAAAGCTGCAGGAGCAAGTAGGAGAGTATGAAAAAAATACAGTGGAAGTTTTTTAAAGGCTATAGTTGAATTGGCACTGTTGATATTATAGGTAAACGATTAACCTTCTTGCTTTTTGAACTTTCTTTTGAACTTACATGTAAGTAGAAATAGTAATAAATATTAAGACAGAAATTCTTAGATCTCGGGTTTATGTGTTTTTTGTATTAGTTTTTTATGTGTATTCATTATTACAGGTATAAAGGAAGGTGGCGTAACGGAGTTCTCTCGCAATCATTTACAGGTGTGAATGAAGGTGGCCTGACAAAGTTCACTCACAATCGTTTACAGGTCTGGATGAAGGTAGCGCGACAATAACTCATTCATTGAGCTATTGATTTTCATCCTTTTGTTGTAGTTGCAAACTTGCAAATACGATACTTTCAGAGGTAAGGTCTTTTTGAAATTTATTATATGTATGCCTTAATATCAACTACTTAAGAATACGGTCTAAAATGATCTTTTCGTCTCTATATACGCAGTTAAGGTAAGAATCAATAATTACAGTTCATTTGGGCAAAGGGCTCTGGATCACACGATCAAATGGTCATCGAATCAGCGGTTCGTGGTTTGAGGAATGGTAATGAGGTTGTCTTTCGCCATTGCTCAAATGCAGCCACGCAGACTACAACCGATAAGTTTTCTGAAGTAGTTGGTCCTATGAGGCAATAACTACCTATAATAGTGAATAAAGCCGCCACTGATTCGGGAGCTTTTTTTGAGCGATTTGAAGGTAATTATGCAACTTTTAAGGATGTTAATGATATATTACTATATTAGTGGTGGCTTTATTCACTATTACCTGGACATAGTTTAGTGTAATTCAAGTGTGAATGATCCACTTACTTTAATCCGAATGCTATTATCATATTATGAAAATTTATTGAATGATTATTTTATCTACAACAGAAGGCAAGCCGTGAAGGTGTGAGGTATCTGGCTAATGAAGGCATAATTGTAGCTGTATCAACTGCCGCTTTCTCGTGAAAATACTTGAAAAGTCCACACTGTAAGTCTCATTCTATATACTATTTTTTTTCATGTTTGACGACATTTTCTAAATTTTATTTTGTTGCATGATTCGATGTCTATGCAGTAAGTGTGCCAAAGCATTGACAATGGTATTTATTTCCATTGCAAAGAGTGGTATGCGTCGGTTCCTTTTACCTGTTTAACAACCACATTTTTCCATTTTGTGCATATGCCACATTAGTACATTACAGAAACATGTTTCTGCCTTTAGGATCTTGCTATGCTCTAAGTCTATGTAACAATCATTCATGTGTATAAAATTCTATGCGACATCATAGTGCCATATGTTACCAGGTTTTTTATTAATTCACTTTCTTTTCTATCAGTTCGGCTTTTGGAATTTCAATGATAATTTTGATCTATTTTTTAAGTATACCGTGCAATGATCGACGATATGAAACAACGCCCCGCCGCAACGCGGTGGCCGACGCCCATCTCGTTAAGCTTAATGGGGAGAACCTTGGACCATCTCGTAAGGGAAGAGGAAGACCTAGTTAGTAATATTAAATCTTCTAACTAAACTATTTTTACCAACTAAAATTTTACATCAAAATTACATATATGACTATTGAGCTTATTTTATTAAATTAATTAAATACTCACTCCTATCGTTCAAAAATTATTATTCATAAATAAAAAACATACGGTTCAAAAAAAAATGAAACCACAACATTTCAACCAATTAAGTATCGTGTCTCTAAACATTTTTTCTGATTGATTTATGTAAAAAGTGAACAATTATTTTGGGACCAAAAAATTTTAAAATTCTAGTTTTATTTATTCGGTTTTATATTTATAGTTGTATTTTATTTTTTTATTTTTTTAACTTATCAATACTACATATAAAACATGAATAACTCTCTCTCCAAAATTTTAATACTTACAAGAAATTAAGCATGGTTTACGATACTTTAATGCACCCAATTTTTAGAATTACAACAAAGTAAGCATATTGTACAACAAAATAAAACGTTGTGTCATTTTAAGACCTTCTATCAAACAACATTAATGCTATTAAAAACACCCTTTCACCAAAAATTACAACGATTTAAGCACAATGTACAATAGTTGCAACCAATTTTCAAATTTACAACAAAATAAGCATAGTGTACAACAAAATAAGCATGATTTAATTTTCAGACTTACAACATTAATGGTATTAAAGTGGTCAATGTTATTAATGACTATAATGACTACTACTTACAAGAAAAGAAACATAGTGTACAACACTTTAATGCACATAATTTTCAGACGTACAAGACAAGAAGCATAGTGTACAACAAAATACAACATTAATGCTATTTAATGTTGTCGATTATTTAACTGGTCAATAAATGCAATTAATACAGTTATTAAAACACCATTTACATAAGAAATACAAATTATCAAACGTATTGTACAACCAAATTAAACACAATTCCCGCATTAAATTTAACTACTACAAATAATAAAGCACATTATACAAATATTCAAACCCGAACGGGCAACAGGCCAAATGGGCTTGAGCCCGAACGGGCGCGGACCAAACGGGCTCGAGCTCGAACAGGCACGGGCCAACGGGTTCGAGCCTGAACGGGCATGGACTATACGAAATTATTGATATCCATATATTTATTTTCAAACAAAACATAATAAACTAAAATATATTATTCATTTAAAAATTTTGTTTCAGGTACTCGCCGCTGCAACGCCCGGGTACCTTGCTAGTAAGCTTAAAAAGAAACCAAAAGAGAAAAAAGGATATGTTTCCTCTTTCGAGACCTGTTCCTAAAGTAGCCACGTGGCAGTACGGAAGTAGCTGCTAAGTTAACGGATACATAACGCCGTTAGTTGTCAGTAGCGAGGGAAACTTCGTCACAGTCAAATAAGCTCTGAAAAGGCGTTTTTTAGTCGGTGATTTTTCACAATTTTTTTACCGTCCATTTTGCACCTGCAGCAATTAAATATAGCGATTAATTTTTGGCCATCATTAAACTGGCAAAACTATTCTTTCGGCCGCATTAAACTTAAACTATTCTACTTGAAATGATTTAGCGTTTTTTCTAGTAGAAAATCATTACGATATTTCATAGAGTTGATTATACTGTATTTGCTAGTGACAAATTATATTTATTTTTTTTGTTTATATAAGACCATTAGTATTGATGACCCAACTTTTTTCGAGTCTCTTTCACACCTTAACGACATCTCAGCTTCTCTCTTTAAGACAAAATACATGACCCTAAGCCCGTAGTAAGACGACCTCAGTAACAACAAAAAAATACCCCATGAAAGTTAATTTATAAAACACTCACACACACAAACCATGCAACCAAGTAAGGTCGCCTAGCCGATCGAATTGAGCAAAAAGACTAGGAGACCGCGTTACTAGGAGCGTCACGTAGGGGGGGGGGGGTGGAAGCGTCACATATGACTAGACCGACCAAAGGTTACGAGTAGTCTTATGACATTATAAGTTAGTTTAATGTTAAAATATTAAGTTACTCCGTATAATTTAAATCAAACAAATGGTAATGTATTGGTTACTTGGTTACTTTTAGGAATGGAAACGAGTCAAGTTGTTCCTTAAATGCTTGAAATAAATTCGGCAAAATCTTGAAATGAGCCAAGGTTAAATGAACTTGAGCTCCAACTTGAGCTTAAATATGCATTAATAGTATATGTTTTTACGTATGCAAATACACCTAGCACACGTTAGTTTTATATTTATGTTAAATTAAAAGCTTAAGTTTAGTGTACAATAATGAGCCGAGCTCGAATCAAGCTACATTGGTTTAAGCCAGTCGAGCAAGAGCCAAGCTCAAGCCTAGAAAATATGTGACAATCCAATCTCGAGTTAAAAGCAAAAGCTCAAAACCAACCTGAGCTCAAGCCTTGTAAACATAAATTAGCCGAGCTTAAACTCTCATTGGCTTCCTTTTTCTTCTTTTTCTAGAATATATCAAGTCGAGCATTATATATAGTTGGCCAAGATCGACAATGGTGGGCTAGGATAATTTGTGTTTGATATAAGAAATTTTGACACAACTAAACCCATCTTTAGTGTTACGTCTAAGTTTGAGTGCTACTAACTTCTATTGTTTGTCGCTTGGTATTGTTATTTTAGAGCATTTTGTGCTTGATAGTGGTGAGCTTTTCACGATAGCTATATAAATGCATATGTGAACATTTTTGTTTGGAAAGTTTAGTGTCGGCAAAAATAGTGGTATACCTTGAAGTGTTGCAAGAGCTAGCGTCATGTCATAATCTTGCAAAGTATCTTTGAGTGCTATCAAATCTACGCAAATGGACTTTATCGATTAAAAAGTTGTGAAAGAAGTCTTTCTATATTTTTCAAAACCAACATAATTCACGCACTTTGTAAATGCAATATATATCCCCACTTAGTGATATCCCGTAAAAAAGTCGGGTTTCCTCAAACTGATATTACCCATCTTGTTTTAAAAGCCTCTGCTCTTATATGTCACGATTTCACAAAAATAATAAACTGGGGACGTTTTTGAGGAGAAGATATTGTAGTGTAATTTTGGTATAATTTGAGCTTTGAAGCTAGTGATAGTATAGACACACGTTACTCACTCGAGCTACTAGGAGTCACGAACTAGTATATACAAACGTTACTCACTCGAGGTACTTGGAGAGGTGAATGTGTCGGTCTGTTGCATTGATTCGCCACTTTACATTCTATAGCTACATATACTAGGAGTTGCGAGACTACGTAAATATGCTTTGGATACCATCGATGAAGCTAACGAAACACGATACTTGTAGGAACATGCTATATTTGTGAAAGTAGTAGATCATGTCTTTTAAACAGTTAAAACGATGTTTTCGTGACGCTAGAATGTGGTAGTAATTTGGTTAAAAAAATAATATAAACTTTTTGCAAAATAATTGAGGCTTGAGAGTGTTAAATGGGTGACTAATATTGTGTCTAAATGCATGTGACACTGATTTATTGGTTTGTAAAAAGTGTCTTCTTTTATTGTCATCAATAAAATGTTGTCACATAAGTTTATACATATAATTAAACATACTAGTTAGTGATGTCAATTAATGAATTGATCGTTTTTTATTTTCGTTAGACATGATTTGACGTATGAATAATTGACAATAACTTCATGTAACATACCTAGTAACTTCCACAACAAAACACAAAAGTTTAACAGTATTGATAAAGTCATGACTTTCAAGTGTTTACCATAAGAAACCGCGTGGTGACCACTTTGGTGTTGCTAGTTTTACTAATTCAGAAAGACCTTTTATATTTTGCATGGCTTAATTTGTGATGATATACTACGTGTACAAATTTATTCCATCATATATTTTTCTTCAATTTTTGTCTCTCAGTATTAGTCTAATATTACGATCAACTAACTATACTCGTATCGAATTTGAAAATTGGCTTTTATGGGAGGTGACCACACGAAGCAATTTTTTGAGGCAAGAATACAATGATACACACCACGTGGTACAACACTAGACTGCATGAACTTTGCCTGCCATGAACACAATCATACCCAAACAGGAATAATCAGTATTTTTATTTATTTTACTACATAAATCAGTGTGTGTAAAGAATATCTTGAAATTAGTTCTAAGGTTTATACACTGACAAGGCTAAATATATTATTCAAGGAGTATATGCTTTTGAAGAAATACCATATTTGATGTATAAATGTGTATAAGAAATACCATAGTATCCGAAGAATACATTTTTATAACATAAATTGTTCGAGACAGGTTCGCAAAATAAATATAATACTATGTTTTTCCGAGTAGGCGAGTATATAAAAACACAATCAAAGAGCTACAGAAGCAAATCATTTCCACTGTTCTTTTGTTTAAAAAGAACGTTTGGACACAACTGCTAACCTCATCATTATATTTAAGAAAAAAAAAAAAAAAAAAAAAAAAAAAAAAAAAAAAACTCCTTATTTACACATGCATGTTATTTGTATGTATACTCTTAGAGCACACCAGCACACGGTAAGGTGACTGCAAGTTAAAACTTAACTCACTGCCACGTCAGCGTCACATCAGCTTTTACCTTTTAACCTTAACTCTTGACTTTCCACCCCGGTAGCATAACTCACCTATAACTCACCTTAACTCACCCCCACCTCAATTATTTTCAATTTTAACCCCAAATTTTAACAAATACTTCATTTATTTAAAACATAACATTAATTCAAACACAACATTACATTAAAAAAAAAAAAAAAAAAAAAAAAAAAAAAAAAAAAAACGCTACTAAAAAAAAGAAAACATCTTAATTAAACTACGATAATTAAACATAAAACATTTAAATTATACTAGGATACTTAAACATAAACTACGATTAAGGCAAACTACGAATCAAGAAAACGAATCATCCGACACATTGCCCTCGTGACTCGAATAGGAGGCACTCGAATCGTCCTCACTCGATGGCACACGGGGCAATCCCATTCGTATTCGCCATTCTGCTTGACGGTTTCTCCGAGCCTGTTTAGCTCTTAAGTACGCCTCACGAGCTCTTGCCACACGTTCTTCCTCTGTGTGAACACGTAACAATTCTTGCACATCTTGCTGAAAAAGTTCTTCAGCAGTCAACCCACTCCAAATGGGTTGGTATTCCACCGGTGGATTGTTCACCGGTTGAACGGGTTGTTGTTGGACAACCGGTGGATTGGGCACCGGTTCATTATCCGGTGTGATTGTGTGAATTACGGAAAGATGTCTTCCGGTGGAGTATTCACCGGTGCATTCGGAATCATGTTGGAGCTTGGGAATTGCTGGAAAAAGTCATGGTGGCTTGGGAATTGCTGGGAGAAGTCACGGTGAGTTGGGAATTGTTGGGAGAAGTCACAGTGAGTTGGGAATTGTTGGGAGAAGTCTTTGCGAGACATTGTTGTCGAAAGAGTTGATAAATTTTATGTGTGTTTGTGTGTGTTGTGTATGTATAAAACAGCCAGGGGATAAGCCTATATATAGGGCCTTATTTTCATTTGAAAAGTTTAAAAATATCCCGCTTCTTATTTTGAATTTGAATATGAAAAGTTTAAAAAATCCCGCTTCTTATATTGAATTTGAATTTCAACTTATATTATCCACACGTTTTTTTTTTAATATAAAACTTAACGGTTATCTACACGTGTTTTTTAATTTGAATTTTAAAAGTTTAAAAGATCCCGCTCGGTTTTTAAATTTGAATTTTGAATTTTGAAAAAATCCCGCTCAGTTTTTAAATTTGAATTATGATTTTCAAATTTCAAAATTCTATTATCCCCTATAAATAACACAACATACAATGCTATTCTTCACACACTTCTAAAGCATTTCACTATGAATAATCGTTGGTCAATGGAAGAAGAAAACTTGCTAGCTAACGTATGGCTTGATGTTCACGAATCTAGAGACCTTGTGAATGAACGTTCTTTTCGGAACGACGTTACACAAAGGTTCAACGATCAGACTGATGGTGAGCACCGTAATAAAAATAGTATTACGGCTCAATGGAATAGAATCAACCTTGAATGTCGTAGATATAATGGTATTTACAAAGAGTTGCAGCATACAAGTCAAGACCCTTGTCGTCTCAGCAATGCAAACCGAATTTATCATGAACGCCATGGAGGAGGGATAAAATATCAACATATATGGTTCATTCTGAGAAACACGTGGGCATGGGACAGGGACGCTGAGTAATGGTGTTTTATGTTAAGTATTTCTGTATCGTGTCTTTCTGTTTTCCGTATCGTGTTTATTTTTTTCCTGTATCGTTTGTAACTTGGTGTAATGTTGCTTTAAATTTGCAATTGAATAAAAGGCTTAACGGCTACTTTTCCAACGGCTATTCGCTTAACGTCTTTTTTTCCCCTTATAAATACCAGTTTAACAAAACTATATTTTCTCACACAAATATCAATACTATTAACACACACATAAAATGGCAAACGAACTAGCTGGGGTGCAAAAATCTATTTTTTCCCGATTATGCAACGAACAAGAAAAGGAACTCAAGTTGGTTAACAGTTTGCTAGGTGAGATAAGTCGTTTTGTAATGCAGATGCATAATCGTGCTCCTGAAGTCGAAAGGTTACGTGAGCTGCCTCAAGACCATCCAATTATCAGGGTCGGTCTAGAAACTCTATTAAGAAATGATGAAATGGATCTGCAACTTCAGGTCGCCTTGAAAATGATTAGGGAACAAGTGTTACAAGTATGGGAGGAGAAGTCAGATCTCATCGACAATTACAAATCTATATAAAATCTTCATGCGTATCGTTGGATGGTTTATGTATTCGTATCGTTTTATATTCGATAATGAATTTTAAGTTATGATTTGATTTTTAAATCGTAGGGGTTGAATTTGTAATTTTTTCATTTTGGTATTCAAAAAAGAAACTAATATTACAAGGGCCAAAAGTGTATAATTTTTTTTAATACATGGCTGCTTAACGCACGTTAAGCCCTTAACGTGCCACGTAAACGTGGCCTTGCCTTTCATAGCCGGTAAGTTAACGTGGTGCAAAATGGAGGTGAGTTAAAAGTTAACGCAGGTGCTCCGGTTACCTATCCGGTAACCCCAACCAGCCTATAATCGGTTGTCTTTTCATAATGCGGAGAGCATCATGACCCAGTCAGCGGTTGTGCTTATGGGTGCCAAGGGTTGAACACTTGACTTTGTACTTATAAAATACGAAGATGCCCTACCAATTATTAACTGAGCCACGCGTCATTGGCATTTGCACGGATAGTGTACTGGTTTGTAAAAATCCATTTTATTTATTTACCTCGTATACTCTGTTCCCGCATCTCCAGTAGTGAATGTTCTAATGCTATTTCTGGCACACACAAATTCAGATTAATACATATAATAATACTGATTCAATAGGATGAAAAAATATAGGAAAACAAAAGTGAGTGACAACCAGTTAATTATATATGGAGTAAATTGCAAATATAGTCCCTGTGGTTTGATCAGATTGCACCACAAGTCCCTGGTCTTTGGAAATTGCAGGCGGCCTCCCTGTGAGCAAGTTTGGGTTTCGTTTTGGTCCATGGCATATAACGAGGTTAGTCTCATTCCGTTAACTCCAGCCACGTGATTATCACGAGAGGGCATAATTGTCATTTTATTACTTGTCCCAAATAAAAAAATGATGCACACGGATGGTTTGATTAGTTTAATGGGTTTAACCCTAAACCCGATCCAATGTCAGTTTTATTAGTATAAAAACACAAATTAAAACCCTAACAAATGTCAGTTTTATTAGTATAAAAACACAAATTAAAACCCTAACAACAATCATAGTCATCCCCAAATTTAATCCTTTGATCCCAGTTTAATCCTCATAATTTAAAATGCAAACTTGGTTCATTAGAGCAGATGGGGAAAACTTTGATGAAGATGTTTATGGTAATAGCACTTTATACCTTTGATCCCATTGTTTTCATTTTAAGTATCTAATCTATTTATTGAAAAATGATGTCATTTTAAGTATCTAATAAGTGTTTTGAACATTTAACAGGTACGTATAAGAATTTGTTTAGAATGAAGCTCCATTATGGCGGAAGGTTCACTGAGTGTCCAAATAGGAAGTATGTTGAAGGTGAGGTTACCTTTGTAGACATGATTGACATGCAACAATTTAACATTGATTTGTTATATTCAGTATTGAACTCCTCAGGCTATGATTCTAGTGGAACTTTGTTTTTTCACTATAAGATACCATTAAAAGGGTTAGATAAATTCTTGAAGCCTTTGGTTAATGAGTCTGATTTTGAAGGAATGTTAGAATATGTCCCTAACCATAAGACTATGTATGTTTATGTTGAGAATGGGCATACCATAATAGGAACTGGTAATGACCAGCCTAACACAAACATAAGAGTGAACAGTGAGGAAGTCAGTGATGGTGAAGAACAGAGTGATGGTAAGGAAGAGAGTGATGGTGAGGAAAGTAGTGATGGTGAGGAAGAGAGTGAGACTGATGAGGTTGAGGATTTAGTTGAGGATGAGGAACATATGGTTGATGAAGTAGATGTGAACATGACAGGTTTTAAGTTTGAAGTAGATGGTGAGGGTGAGTTGATTGACACCATTAAACCCAATGTTAGTTTAACTAAAAATGATTTGCATGAAATAGATTTTGATTCTTGCCCAAGTGATTATGAAAAAGACGGTGCTAGAACATAGGGACTTAGGAAATTAAGAAATGGTGTTAAGAACAGTTTCTCTGTTGGTAAAGAATTTGCAAATCAACAAGAAGCAAAGGATAGGATTAGAGCTTATGCAGTTGAGGCAAGAAGGAACATAGAATTTAAGAAAAATGATAAGCTAAGGATAAGGGTGATTTGTAAAGGTGTGGTACCAAGTGTGAACAGCAAAGATGCTTTTGTTGACAAAGTGCATAGTCAAACAGACCAAAAATCTGTCAAGGGCAAGGAGGTAATTGTACATACAGAAAATGACAAAGTTGAATGCCCTTGGCTTTTGTATATTTCTAAACGGGATAAGGGTAAGTGGGTTGTTAAAACCTTTAATGATGAGCATAAATGCTTACAATCCAGGAAAATTAAACATTGCACCTCCACTTTCCTTTCCAAACACATCACATATATCATGACCAGTAACCCTGAAATCCCAATTTTAGCTGTGCAAGATCAGATGCATAAAAAATTTCATGTTGGGGTTTCTAGGACAAAAGCTTTTAAGGCTAAAGCAAAAGCACAAAAGATTATGAAAGGTGATGCTCAAAACCAGTATGCTTTATTGAGGGATTATGTGATTGAATTACAGAGGTGCAACCCAGATACCACTGTTAAAATTGATGTTTATAGGGAAGAAGATCCTGAAATAAATACAAGAATTTTTAGAAGGATCTATGTCTATTTGGGTGCTCTAAAAAAGGGGTTTAAAGCTAGTGGTAGAGAGTTGTAAGGTTGGGATGGAGCATTCATGAGGGGTCAATATCAAGAACAACTACTTACAGCTGTTGGTGTGGATGCCAAATAATGGGATATACCCTGTTGCTTATTGTATTGTGGAATCTGAATCACAACACTCCTGGTCTTGGTTCTTAAATTGCCTAGGTGATGATTTAGACTTATACATCAACTCACATTTCACTTTCATCACAGACAGGCAAAAGGTATAACTCACATTTCACATTTCATCAATTGCAATAAAAATTAACATTGATTTATTTATTCATAGTTAACATTGATGTATTTACTTTTATAGGGTCTGTTACCTGCAATAGCAAAGCTATTTCCATCTGCTGAGCATAGGTACTGTGTGAGGCACATAAATGAGAATATGAACCTGACATGGAAAGGAGGTGAGTTCAAGGACATGTTGTGGAAGTGTGCAACTGCATTGACTGTGGTTGAGTTTGAAAGAGGTATGCAAGAGTTGAAAGGATACAACAAGAAAGCATATGAGTATTTGAACAAAATTGCACCACAACATTGGAGTAGAAGTCACTTTTCTGGTTAGTACAATTTACTTATTTTTTTCACTTTTTAAGTAGATTAAAACCTGGTCATGTACATTTAACTTAAGTTACAATCTTAAATTAGGGAAGGCTCATTGTGACCTGTTAATCAACAATATCTATGAGGTCTTCAAAAGACAGCTTTTAGATGCTAGGGATAGTCCTATTATTACTGCCCTTGAATATGTGAGAGAATATCTAATGAAGAGGATAGTCCTTGTCCAAAAAGTTGCAGCCAAATGTGAAGGACCCCTTACCCCTGCTGCTACAAAGATTTTTAAGTTTAAAAAAGATGCTGCATCACAATGTACTGTGGATTGGAATGGAGCAGATCTTTTCCAAGTCAACGCTGCATGGGGTGAACAAACTGTGGGAAACTTGAAGCAAAAAGTTTGTACCTGTAGGAAGTGGGAAGTATCAGGAATCCCATGCAAGCATGCTATTGCTTGCATCTATGATATGGCAGATAATAATATGGATGTGGGAATTCCTGAAGACTGGGTACATGATTCATACAAGCTGAAGACATGGATTGAGGTTTATTATCACAAGGTGAATCCAGTTAATGGGCCACAATTTTGGAAAAGGTTTGAATGTGCAACCACTTTGCTTCCACCAAAAGTGGTTCCACGGATTGGAAGACCATCAAAAAAGAGAAAGAAAAGCAAAGGTGAAATTGAAATGGTTAAAGACGGAAAGTTGACAAGAAAAGGTAAGCAGGTTAGGTGTAGTATTTGCAAAATGACAGGACACAACAAAAGGAGTTGCCCTACAAACAAAGGTGGAACAAGTCAATCTGCAAAGGTACATGCAAAGGGTAAGAAGCCTGCTTCACAACCAAGTCAATCTGCAAAGGTACCTGCTAATGTTGTATCAAGTCAAGCTTCAGAACCAAGTCAAGCTTCAACTGGGCCAAGAGTGAAAAGAACCAAATTCACTGCTAACAGGTTAACTCCAGAAAAACAACCAAATACATGACTGTGCAAGGATCTTTGGTTAAGACTATCTTTAATCACTATGTTATCATGTTTCTTTTAAGACTTTGTGTAAGACTGTGTTTGTAGACTTTGTTTGTATTTTGTGTTTTGCATCTATGATATGCAGTGTAATGCTTTTTAAGACACAGAATGTTTGAATTTGCTTTATCAATGTTTGACTTTGACTTTTACCATATGTTATGTCATTTTCTAGACTGCTAGTATTGCAATGTTGTGAATTATTTTTGGCAAATGTGATTGCTTTTGGTCCCAAGTTAACTGCTTTTGGCAAATGCCAATGTTGTTAATGTTTTTTTTGGCAAATGTGATTGCTTTTGGTCCCTGTGAGAATGCTTTTGGCAAATGCCAATGTTGTGAATGTGTTTTGGCAAACATGAACTGCTAAACAATACAGTAACTTTTTGAGACAATAATATATAACCATAAAGGGATTTCATTACTTAACTGACTTTCATACATTTATCTTGATCAATTCATAAGTTCAGTTATATTGCATCACTAAAATACCATTACATCAAATAGAAAATCATAAAAAAAGATCCAACTGCAAATGAGCCATATCTTTAGCCTACGATTTGCACCAGCCATTGCATTCAAAGATTGCTCAAGTGCATTTCTTGAAGCTAGTAAACCAGGGATAATTGCCACTGCACGAGCACACATAGGTGGATCCACCCAAGAAAAGAAAGGACAATGCGTACCCTACAATGAATAACTTACAATAATTAGTAAAGTAATTGTGACAAGGATAATTACCTAAAGCATACAACTTACAATTTGGGGACAACATCGAAATCGACGTCTAGGGTTTATATTAGTCCATGAAGTACGTACAATTGTTGGGTTACCACAAAAACAATTCATTGGTTTAGGGGCAAAACAAGCTAGGGTTTATGTGTGTGTGTGTGAAGTGGTGTTTGATTTAATTTGGGAAAAATGACGTTGGGGGTGGTGTTATAAACATTTCAGATTGGGACCACTTGTAAAAAGACAAATATACCCTTTGGGTTAAGAGAAAAGTCCCAACATAACAGGCTGAAACTAACCTCGTTATATGCCAGGGACCAAAACGAAACCCAAACTTGCTCACAGGGAGGCCGCCTGCAATTTCCAAAGACCAGGGACTTGTGGTGCAATCTGATCAAACCACAAGGACTATATTTGCAATTTACTCTTATATATGTGTAGTTCTTATAAAGCAACATATACTGAACCTATATGGGTCTAAGAGTAGGGGTCAGGGGTGTCATTCGGGCTGACCCGACCTGACCCGAACCCCACCCGAGTCAAATCGGGTCGGGTCAATTGGGTTCAAAATTATATTTGGGTCAACCCGAATTGACCCGAGTTCTAAACAAGGTCGGGTTCAGGTATTTTATTTTAGCCTTGACCCGAATTGACCCAAACCCGACCATCCTGTGTCAATTAACACTAAACATATTGAAGTAAAATGGACTTAGGCCCGAACCCGAGTTGACCCGACCCGAATTGACCCGAACCCGAATTGACCCGACCTGAATGATCCGAGTTCTAAACAAGGTCGGGTTCGAGTATTTTTTTTAGGCTTGACCCGAGTTGACCCGAACCCGACCGGATCAACCCAAATGACAACCCTAAGAGCACTTGGTATCATTGGTTTTTACACGCCAAATGCAAAAACACACGCCAAAGCCATACCGAGCAACATGCCAAGTTTGAGCCAAATGCATTTGAGTTACTAGAGTGGCTCACGCCAATAGTTTCTTTTGTGTTATCTATATCTATACTATATTATAAAGCATTTGAGACTATTCTATAATTAGAAAGGCTTAAAATTCAGATTTTTTATTACTAATTATGGTAACTACACACAATTTATAACCACTCAAACAAGCACTCTAACAATTTATAACCACCCCAACAACCACTTTCCACCACCCCAACAACCTCTTCTTCACCACCGAAAGAATCAAACCCCCACTATACATTGCATATATGAATGGAGTTATATTTGGTTTAAGTTTTGGGGACTATGTGGTATCCGCCCCGCATTGCGCGGGCACCCTTCTAGTTTATTATTATTATTTTTGTGTATTGTGAGTGAGTGATATTTTTACTGGGGTATTTTGTGGGACCTAATAATATGTTAGTATTGTGTTATAAGAGAGAGTGTTTTAGTTATTGATGTATTATTAGGAAGTGTAATGTGGCGCTGAGATGACATACAAATAACGTGTTATCCGTCTCACTGTCTCAGCGATACCTAGTGCACTAACAAGTAACAACCACACGCTTTATAAAGCTTGTGACATTTTCCTGAATTCACGTAATAAAGGCAACGGTAGAAAGTAAAACAAAAGTATGTTCCACAAAACAATGTGCAACCGAACATATTTTCAGTTTCGAACTTAAAAAACTAAAGTTTTAATTTTATACCTTCGTAGTTTCATGAAAGAACGAGTGGTAAAAGGGTGCAAACAATCTTAAGTGGTCACGCCAACCTCTTGAAAAGGGAGGGGTTCACATGGTTTGAGTCTGTGTGGCGGTGAGTTCAAACCCTGTGAATTAGTCGGCCAAAAAGGTCGGAAACCATGATTAAAAAAAAAAAAAAAAAAAAAAAAAAAAAAAAAAAAA
>LBNU01033954.1:190208-207734 GCA_014162995.1 Artemisia annua
ATGATCTAGAAAAAGATGTAACTAATATGTCTCATTCACTTGAAAATCTGCTGCGAAAAGAATGAGCCGGTTTACTAAAGTAGGACTTGCTTAAGTTATTGGAGTTTGGGACTGTTATTTTCTACTAATTATACTAAGTTTTTAAAGGGTTTTGAGACCGTCTTAATAGTTAGATTTAGTGCTGATTAGAATTGTTTTAATGGCTGTCTTAATAGTTATTCAAGGTGTTTGGGACTGTTTTTAATAGCTGAATTGATGGGTGCTTGAAACTGCCTAGATAGCTGAATTCAAGGGTGTTTGAGACTATTTCAATTGCAAATTTTAGGGGTGCTTGGAACTGTAATTATAGCCGAATACAGGGGTGTTCCGACTATTTTTAATAGACATTGTTATTGCAAAATAAATTTGACTTATACTAAATTAATAGATGTAAAGTTCAAAACATTTGAAGACAATATATTTGATATTAAATACATGATAAAAATTTTATGTCAAAACACCGTGCGTGCACGGGTATTATAACTAGTATATACGCATGTGATTATTCAAAACTGGTAAGAAACCATTAGTTTTTCGTTTCTAGCCAATGCGTTGCAAAATTGTCGACTCACCCATGCGACCTCCGCATGGAATACGACGACACGTGGCCTAGTTATGATATACTTGGTTAGGTTTTGGTTGCGCGACGTGACCTTGAATTTTTATTTTTTCGTATGCATAGGTATAGCATTTGTTCATGTGAAAATCGCACGAGCGCGTCAAGTAATCGTCTGACTCGTTGGCCTGAAACGAATACTCATTCATTTTGTATATCAGTTTTGAATTACAAATCCTGTATATAGATTCTACAAAAACAATTCTTTCAATGTTGAGACATTTTGGTTCATACTTCATTAGGTATTTTTCTTCATTAGTTTTCAGTCATATATTTTAATAAAAGGTAAATCTAATGTCCTTTTTCTTAAAAAACTAGTATTTTTGAAAATCCCTTTACTATTGAAGGTAAACTTATTTTCACAAAGACTTGAAAAATGCCATCACATCATAACTTCATTTATGACTTTTTTTTTTTTTTCCCTCACTAAAATAGCTACTATATGATACATTAATTTTGAACTGATGCAACAATATCAGATATTTGATTATAAACTGTGGATTGGCGTGGTGAAAATAGTGTAATAATACGGTACAAAAATAACCATGGTTTATGTTGAAGGATGGCAGTAAATTGGCGTGGTGGAAAAAGTAACGGAGAGTTAACGTTTTGTCCTTTAGCGTTATTTTTACTGAAAAAAACTTGTGTCAGTCAGGTTATGGGCCCACCTGACCCATTTTGTCGTTTTCTGATCATATTTATCTTGCCCTTCAATAAAGGCATACTCCCATTTTACTCTTTTCTTCCTTTTCTCCTTTTATTTATTTTTCTTGATAAAGATTATAAATACATACCAGAAAATTACAAAAAGTATTGATATTGGTGGTATTGTTGTTACTTGTTAATATTATTAATATTTAAAATGTACTTATTCCGTCCTAATATTGATATTGGTGGTATTGTTTGCCTTTTCATTTTATTTTTTTTAAATAATTGTTTGCTACTAAATATAAAAATTAGAATTGTGTAAGTTTATCATATACTACTTTTAATAGAAATTTTTATTTACAAAACTAAATGAAAACATGAGTTATCAAAGGGTAAAATTGTCTTTCTTTAGCTTTACAAAAATTAAAGTAGTACGTAATTAATGCATTTTTTGTAAACAGCGTGATTTTTGTTGGTAGACAATAATTTTATTAGGACGGAAAGAGTAATAAGAATACTAATCAAGGTATATTAGGATGATGGATTAAAGAAATGGTGTTGTCCTTTTCATGTTTTCCATTGGTTTTTTAAGAATATATTTGTCAATTTAATAAAAATAAACAACAAATAAATTATTAGTTTGCAAGTTTTATATGTGAACAGTGACGTATAATCTTATGAAATTTGTTGTATATGTTAACTTAAAAAATTGTTCAAGTACTTGTCATTAACTCATTAGTCAAACATCTTTAATGGGTATTTTAATATGAACATGTTCTTTTTAAAATGTATGACAAGTTATATAGGACCTTACAAAAGGATGTTTATAAAATTTGTCCACATTTTTTCGTTATTTCTACAACATATGGTACAACTATAGACGCATAGATGTAAAAAACAAGCTTTAGGAAGATATACGTTTTGTATGTTTTTAAAAATTAAATAATCAAGTACTAAACAAGTAGCCATTAGCCATGAAATTCTTGAATGCGGCTATTTTTTTATATTTTAGTTTTTTACTTGCAATAAAGCAAAAGAAAATTTCTTGCACCATAATCATTAACATAGGTAATTGAACTTTAGAAAAGTATGATACAACTTTTAAGCTTTTAGCTAATGTTAAATCATTATTATTATTATTATTATTATTATTATT
The DNA here is from genome assembly GCA_014162995.1 of Artemisia annua. Taxonomy (NCBI): domain Eukaryota; kingdom Viridiplantae; phylum Streptophyta; class Magnoliopsida; order Asterales; family Asteraceae; genus Artemisia; species Artemisia annua. Next base: position 192,668 of record LBNU01033954.1, read on the forward strand.
ATTATTATTATTATTATTATTATGCCCATTTTCTGATAAGCATTTGCTAGAAACACTTACATAAAAGATACAAATCAGTATATATCGAGATATCGAATATTATTTCAGCAGGCTCTAATCTTTAAGTTATACTAGTAACTAGATAACAACGGTTAGGGTGGTGGCAACGTGGGTTTTTTTTCTCGGCATCACTCGGGTTCAATCGGCATCACATTGCCATGAATTCGGCATCATGGTTTCGGCAAGTAATTCGGTGTTCTATACCGAATCGGTATAGATGAATTCGAACGTTGAGCATTTATGAATTTGACCGTTGGTTCATTGTTTCCAACAAAAAAAAAAAAAAAAAAAAAAAAAAAAAAAAAAACTTAAAGATCTAATACAGCTTAGGGCATGAGTGGCATCACCATTGCCAACTAAAAATAGGAGTACACTAAGAGGATGTCCACAGACATGAACTTTAGTTGGATTAAGGTCTTGCCATCGGGTGTAATTACAAATTAGTTATTTATGCGTGCATGGTTTAGGCAACATTGCCACCTTGAACCCTTAGGTGGTGGCATTGTTGTTTTGGCCATAAAGATTTATCTATTTTTTTATTTTTATAATATGACCAATTAGAAAGGAGTCACACATTTGATGCCTAAACATCCCAAGAAAACATTCTTTTACAGTGGCAATGTCATTACATAACTTGCCTAAACTTTTTTTTTTTTTTTTTTTTTTTTTTTTTTTTAAACTCATAATTTATAATTTACATTAAATTAAAACTCAAATTTCAGAATAAATCTACCCAGAGCAAAGAAATAATCACCACAAAAGTTAGGCACTGACACTTAGTGAAATCAAAAACCATAATGACAATTTTACGAGAATAATTGCATGCAGCGGCACAAGCCCATCATTTCGCCGTGACTACTGTTCTTGTGCCATATATATCGCGCATTTATGTTGGATCAATGGTTATCATAGGTTCGTTGAAGAATTCATTCACCTCGATAAATAAATTCTTTTCTTCAACCCTTGTAGATGTCGATCATCAACTTACACACTTGTCTTCCCAAAAGCAGATCTTCATTCTTTGCATTGGATCAAATTTCTTCTCACATCGCTTCATTCACATATATTGTTTTTTGCTTATTTGCGCATACTCTGCTACGAAGTCTATTTCCTTTGTCGACTCGGATTTCTGAGCCATTACGACCGAAGTCCCTTTTTTCTTCCGTGTAGGAGTTGGCTATGGTCGTCTATATATAAGATCCGGAAATCATAAGCTCAACAGATAAACTTGCATCAAAATTCGACCTGCTTTTGACGTTTCCCATAAAATTAGTACCGAAGTATGATTGATCTAACATCTGGCCTTAGTTCACCATTTGTCCGATACTATACTAAACTCCCAATGCCACAATATGAGTAAATTCCTTTTGTTTTCTTTTTTATAACGACCAAATGCATTTTGTCGCGTCACGATTAAGATTTGCTACATGCCACACTCTCACTGAACCGGTTCTTACAATATAATAAATCTATAATTAGTTTAATTTAAATTAACACAATGTATATTTAAAGTAAATCCTCCAAGCAAATAATTTAATACAAATATATTACCTAAAGTATACCAAAATAAAAGTATACAAAAAGGTATATAATTTAAGTTACATGTGTTGGATGTATAGGAAACCCGTTAAAAAGTATTTATCATCGGTTGCTATTTTTCATTTTGTGATGTCCACATTCGGGACATTTTGCTTGAATCTCTAGATTATTCCCAAAGACTTAAGACAACTTTTGTTGATTCCCGACCGTTAATGGCATGTTGAGACTTGAACCCAAGCTTTTGCCAAAATAACCTCTTCGTCGGTCGTCAATTCTTTTTTCCGCTTACCCGGATTCTTTGATTCTGAACGTCATCATCATTTTGGGTCTTCATCTAAAAAAAAGCAAAAATAAAAAAAAAATAACGATTTAAAAAAAAATAAACTTTAACAATTTAAAAAAAAAAAAAACATTAACGATTTAAAAAAAAAAAAAAAACAAAAAAAAAAAAAAAAACCATTAAGTTTTAAAAAGAAAAAAATAATACCGAGCATTTGGCCGAATTGGTTCGGTAAGAAAACTTCATCTCAATCATCCTCATAATCGTATAACGGTAATTGTTTTCGACACTTTGCTCACGTCTTGGTGAACGTCCCGAAAGTCATTAAAACGGTTTCCATTCACTTGTTAACATGTTGCAAAAATCGTGATCGGTACTGAGGCGGTCTGGGCCGAGTAGCGTTTTTTTACCGATTACATCCGGCCACGTACCTTGGTCATCGCCCGAATTAATCGGCCGTTTCTTGTAAATCTCTCCAAGTTCCAGGCGGCCTTGTAGCTTGTAATCACCGATTATTACGCCGAGTTGGCCGATTTTGCAACACTGCTTGTTACATGCTATATATATCGTGATTTGATTCAACTGTGAGGTTGAGATATAGTAGGCTGTGGTGGAGGTTGAGGAAAGTTGGCTTTGGTGGCGAGTTGAGGATAGTAGGCTTCTTGACCACGGACGGGAATGTATCGAGAACCTTGACCACTCCGCCTGACCTCGAACCTTTGATGTTGCACCTTGTTGGATTTATTGGAGCATTGTTTTTTTTTTTTTTTTTTTTTTTTTAAGAAAGAAGATGGGTTTTGAAAATAAAATTGTAAAGTGAATATTATAGGATTTTTTTTTTTTTTTTTTTTTTTTTTTTTTTTAATATTAAATGCTACGTTCGGAAAACTTCCAACGTTCGAAAATTAACTCCCAACGTTCGAAAATATTAAATGCTACCAACATTACCGATTCGGTGATGTTTACCGAATTGAATGCCGAATCCATGATACCGAAGGACTGGCAACGAGCATGCCGAGCGATGCCGAGCTCGCCGAGTCGATTCCCGAATACGTTGCCACCACCCTTATAGTGTTATACATTACTCTCTTCATCTGCAACATCTTAAAATAATAAATTATAGCAACAACATAACACGTCGAGTTTCTAAGAGTAAAATTAACTCGGTATCTATAATACACTATTCTCTCAAAATACAACACTATATTTTAAAAAATAGAAATACAAACTAAAAGATAGAACCCGCAACATCTTAAATTATAGAATTATTGCCACATTGTAATACGAGTACGAGTTCCTAGAGTAAAATTAACCCGACAGCTATACCAAACGCTTCTTGAAAAAAAATACAACATTGTATTTTTGAAAATGAAAACAAATTAAAGTGTCGTTTGTTTTTTCAGAGGTTTGATGTCTACATCTACAATCCATGTCTACAGAAGAAGAGGTACATCTAAAGTTTTCATCTGGAAAGAAGAAAATCGTTTTGTTTTTTGTGATTTTGAAAGAAAAAATAAAATAGCAATAGATAGGGTTTATGTTGAAGAAGTGAAAGTTTATATTTAAATTTTGAAGAAGTGAGAAGTGATAAAAAGAATTATGTTTGCAAAAAAATCAATAAATACCTTTGCACCCAAAAAAAAAAAAAAAAATGTTTCTTACAAAAAAGAAAAAAAAATGACACTTAAATCAAATAGAACCAGTAAGATTTGCAGCTCATCTATACTATATATAAAAGAAAAAATAAAGTGAAAGTTAAAATGTGAAAACTTAAATTAATAATGAAATAGTGAAAACTTAAATAATAAATGAAATGTTTAAAATAACAAGTTTTTATAGTATTTTGTTTTTCTTTTCTAGCTTTCTTTAAATCATTTTTTTTTAAATTAAGTCATTTTGTTTAACCAAAATATCATTACAACTATCTGCCGCTATTGGTATCATTTCGGTCGGGGTCGGGTTGGCGGGTTCAGGTTAAGAGGTTGGCGGGTCAGGAAACCCCAACCAAAACCTGACCTATTTAAATTATCGGGTCAACAATGTCAACCCTAATATATTTACACATAACACGAACCTGACCTATTTAACACGTATATATACTTGGTAGCGGGTTAAATAGGTTAGATGGGTTGAATAGTTTAAACGGGTTTCGGGTTGACCCATTTAGCCCATTTAATATGCAAAAGTAGGCACATTACATGAGTTAAAATGGTTAAACGGGTTTGCCGGTCGACCTGTTTAATCCATTTCACCCGTATAATAAAATATAAATAGTTTTTAATTTAAGTAAAAAATATTAAACGAGTTGGCGGGTCGACCCTCTTAAATTATTCCCAAACCGAACCTGACCCGCTTAATAAACAGGTTAGTTGGGTCGACCAAAACCTGACCTGAAATCTATTATAGACTCAACCCGAACATGTTAATTTGCGTGTCGGTTTCATGTCGAGTTTCGTGCTGGGTCAGAAATTGTCATCTCTATCTGCCAGTATAAAATCCCGATACTTGTCTAGTTATACATAAAGTGCTCTTAGACGTTGTAACACCCCGAAAATCGTAACAAAGCAGCGGAAGTCTATTCGGGGTATTACTTCATAGAATCATAGACATAATTATAGAAAACGACTCGAAAGAGACGTTTTGAGAAAATTTGTTATCATTCATCAAATATCAAATCAGAGTAACAACAACGGTTCCACATGGTTTTGACTTACATAATAAAAATGTCTTAAATTTAAAAATGAATGATAACGTTTTGGGTGATATCCAAAAGAGGCCCAAGTCCACTCCGTGCCATTATGCTTCTTAGTTACCTGAGATAAAACATGCTAAAATGTCAACACGAGGTTGAGTGAATTCATAGCGTTTAATTTATAATAGTTTGAACACAAGCCAAGTAGTAATAAATCAATAGCATCGTTATACTATATTGCACTAAGCCTCATGACACGCAAACCTTAACATCGGAAGTAGTAATAATAATAATAATCCACATCAAAATGTGAAGTGGTAAATGCCCTCGTCGTAGGAGTTTGCCATATTCCTAGTTAATTCGAAAGTAGTGCATTTGGCTATCAATCCGGCTAGTATAATACTATCAATCCGGCTAGCTCAAACGGGGACGTCAACCCCAAATAGATCTATTCACTAAATTCGCGTTCACTCGCAAGTGACTAATGGTTCATGATATGAGGGTCTTTTGGCAAGGGTGGTAACTTAGGCAATATCAATCAGGATAGCATACAGAAAAATACTTGTGTTCAGTTTAGTAGCATGTATCTCCCCACGGGATTTAAAAACATAGTAAAAAGTGGGACTATGAACTCACCTCAGTAGAAGTAGTCTCAAACGCAATATAGTCAAATAGCAGGTAATAGCTCCGACGCGTGACCTAGATTAGTATGGCATAATTTAGGCATAGTTCTAATTTGAGACTCGATGAACGTAAATAAGTTTAAAAGTTTTCAAAGTGTTTATGTTATTGTTGCTTGTGTGGCATTATTTAAGTTTGAAACTAGTTTTGTAAGTATTGGCTCTGGGAAGTGCATATGTATACATGTAGAAATAACAAGAAAAGTATCAAAAGAACAAATAAGTCTTTGGTTTGGCAAAAATCAGAAGGCGATGTACGGAAAGTAATCATAAGTAAATGATAGACGAGGTCGGATTATTATAATGTCGTTTGAAAATATAACGGAGTATAATAGAAGTGTGTAAAATGTGTGTTTTAAAGTAAATGGTTTTATTAGGAGGTTTGTAATTTGTGAAACAAGTTTACATAAGTTGTATACCCGAGTAAGTTTCGTCATGTTAAATATAAGATTTGTAACTCGTTGAATGTCTTTACATTGTTGATAAAATGCTTAGTTTTGCTTACTGTTTATAAATTTTATGTTGAGAAAAATATTAACTTGATTCAACAATTATAATATAGTATGTATTATAAGGAAAATAGATTTTGTCAAGTTTTGTAAGTTTTTAAGTTTATAAAATGGCTTGTCGTTTATGAGTATATTTGGTTTGATCAAAGAATACGCTTTGGGAAGACAAGTAGTGTAGCTAATAAGTTGGAGTTGTGTCGTGAAATAACAAGTTGAATGAGCCGGGAAATAAGTCGGTGAATATCGAAAATAAATATAACAATCAAACGAACACGTGCAAGATTGGGCTTTGGCCCATTTGCGGAACAGACGGCTAGTGGGCATTCGGCCCAACCTAACGTACCCTAACTGGTTCTAACCATTTCAAACGCACCTTATATATTTAGACGCTATACTTATTAAAAATCAGTTTTTCCCAAACGACCCTTCCCTCATGTAGACTAATAAAGCTTATCAGCAGACCCACACCTTACGGTGTGGTGAACCGAGACGTAACTCAAGCATATACGAGCACCCACTTGTGGGTCTCGAAATGAGCCGAAACCATCAAGCCAACGCACCCTATGTGGGTGTTTCTCTTTGAACTGAGAATAATAGAACAACCACCCTTGTGGTCTTATTCATACTATTCCAACAATTAAGCCTAAGGGGTCAAAAGATATGCAATCCCTTTGCCCTTCCAGACACAAAACAACACCCTCGACACCCTATGCGTCATGCGTGTATGTCGAGCCGAGACCAATTAAGCAACAATTTCAAGTTAAATGTGAACTATACTTATACTTCACAACCCGAGACTCCCCTTTGTGGGTGTTGGTGGTCAAAACGAAAATGAGACAAAACATGTGCACTCGACACACCCTTCGTGGGTGTGGCCCCTTGCCGTAAGTAACCAAACAAACAACCCTCGTTGTGTTTGTTTTTCGGCAGCAGCTAAACAACTCAACAAGTCAAAAACAACTAGACCAAAACAATATTTAACGCAACCTAATAAGATCAAGAGTAGCCAATGACATGAGCACTTTAAATTTCGAGCCGATTCAAAATCTGATTTTTAGTTTAGTTTCAGGTTTAGCCACACAAACAATTTAACATCAAAAATTAACATTCAACCCACAAATTTGATTCATCACAGGGAAAACCAATGAGGCAATATAAAATCAAAACTAATTAATACTTAGGCGAGATTATAGATTCGAATGAAACAAGAACAAGAAACATAGAATCCTTACAACAAGTAGAGCCGATTACAAGAAGGTCAAATCAATATCAAAAACCCGAATCCGACTTCAAGCAGTCCAAACCCCTTCGACTCAGAACCCTAGCCCTTTGAAACTAACCATGAATTTTTGTTGTGATAAATTTTTAGGGGTGTGGACTCACTTGTGGAGCGATGGGTTTATATAGAATTTACAGAAGGGAGGTTTGCCCCTCCTCCACCAGTTCGTCAGTTGTATTCGTAGTCCAAAAGGGTATCGCCCTATCACCATCTAGTCACCCCTTTGGATCTTGTGTTGACTCCAAACCCAAGACAAAGAAAATGGAATCCCACCTGTGGCGTTTAGGACTATCTGAACAGGGCCTCGTGGTCGCCAGGGTGTCGGACCTGCTATGACAGTTTGTGGGGATGGTGATGACGTCTAGGTTTCAGAGGAGCAGCTTAGAAGAAGGAGATGAAAGAGATGGAGCGTGAAAATGTGGAGGTGACGTCAACGAGGATAGGATGGGGCGTACATATATTATCTGTTTTTATTTTTCACTTTTCTTATTTTGTATTTTATTTTTATTTATTTTTTTGCAACATATATTGGTTTGTGTATTTATTTGTGTAAATAAAAAGTGAGGGTTAAATAAAAGGTGAGGCGTGAGAACGCTTTTGATTTTGAAATGCTTCGGGTGAATTAAACGGACCTCGGGTTTAGATGAGTCCCGATGTTTAATTATTAAAGCTTTGCCATAATATCGTGGTGTCGGTACGCGCGTGTTTTTAGTAAAATAGATCGTGAATTCTGCCATATTGTTTGCTTGGCAATACCAGTCATTGCTTTATAGTTTAAATAAAAGCAAAACTTTAAGCGTGAAAATGATTGGAAATATTGGATATAACATTCATAATAAACTTTCCGGGTTTACAGGAAAATAATAACTTGGAAAATTACGGGTTCTTACAGTACCTACCCCTAATTCTGAATTCCGTCCCGGAATTCTTAGTCCGTGGTAGTCATTCGGGTTGTCTCAGTGAAAAGGGTGTGGATATTTGGCACGAATTTGGTCTTCTCTTTCCCATGTGTACTCTGGTCCTCTATTAGAGTTCCATTGAACCTTAACGATAGGAATGCGGCTTTGTTTTAGTTGTTTCACATCAAGGAAGAATGTCTGAACAACCCTACACGGCTAGTTAGAGTGGTGATCTATGAATTAAGGGATCTAAGGGCAGAGTTAGATGCCAATGATTAGGAACGTTTGGAAGTTACCATCGGATAATGCTCGCGATCCTAAGTGCTCAACTCATTAAGGCAGGACCATGATGTAGGTTGACTCGAAATCGTGGTATTAATTGTCAAGTGGGTACTATGTCTAGGGATGTTTGTCTCGTTACAGGTGGAAGCTAAAGATCTTACGGTTAGAAATGACCTCTTATTGCCCCAAGGTAAAAGTGATGTTATGTCCCAAAATGATAAAGTTATCTAAAATTCCGAAAGAGTAGGCTGTCTCTTGAGTAATTGATTACTTAATTCAACGTATTTCTACCAGTGTGAGAATCTTATCTTACAGGATGAGTGGGAAGGTTGTACTTCGAAGGAATGGCGTCAAGGTATGGCCTATTGCCATTGTCAATATTAAGCAGGTCAGGTGGTATATAGGTGTAGCGGTTGTTTTGGAGGTTTGTTCCTAGGATTTATCCTGGGAATTGTGTGTTTTCCTACATAGAGGTATATAAAAAAAAAAAATTTGTTCAAAATTTTATTTGGGTAAGCGTTTACACGAATTTGACCAAATTAATAATTCGAGGGGTATAAATTTCTTTGTTCGAGGTTAATAGTCTGGTAAAATAATGCGATCCAAAAAAAATTTAAGTTTAGTATAACAAATTTTAAATATGGTGTAATTAAAATGATTTCACAAAAATCAATGTTTAGTCGTTTCTTAACGTAGGGAAGTGTGGTAAGGTTTGACTAAAAAAAATTTTAACCCATCAAAATAAGTATTTTAGAAAAATATCACTACGAGTTTTAGGAAAAGTTCCTTAATAGTGAAAACATCAAGGAAGCAGGTATAGTTGGGTACGTATAAATTTTTAAAGGTTTAAGGGCATAGCATAGTTTCTAGTGCTTGGTAGTGCTTGGTGGCTAAATGTCGGGTGAAGTATATGGATATGGTATTTAATTCACTTTGGTAGTACTTGAAGGTATCATGACTTACATGGTTATGCTAGTGGTCTGTAATGAATGAATCAATTGGATATTATGTCAAGAGGTGTTTTCCTTGGTTGCAAGTGGAAGTTGCATATCAACGGTCGTTCGGTATGTTGGGACTTCTTGGCATCTTATTGTGGGAGTGAGGTCATGTCAAAACAGGTTTTTGAGGCCGAATAATCTAGAACTCCTAAAGGATACTATGTCGTAAGGATCATTGTATATTGATGTTACTATCCAAGGTATCCATTACTTACGAGGGAAATCNAAGTGGGTACTATGTCTAGGGATGTTTGTCTCGTTACAGGTGGAAGCTAAAGATCTTACGGTTAGAAATGACCTCTTATTGCCCCAAGGTAAAAGTGATGTTATGTCCCAAAATGATAAAGTTATCTAAAATTCCGAAAGAGTAGGCTGTCTCTTGAGTAATTGATTACTTAATTCAACGTATTTCTACCAGTGTGAGAATCTTATCTTACAGGATGAGTGGGAAGGTTGTACTTCGAAGGAATGGCGTCAAGGTATGGCCTATTGCCATTGTCAATATTAAGCAGGTCAGGTGGTATATAGGTGTAGCGGTTGTTTTGGAGGTTTGTTCCTAGGATTTATCCTGGGAATTGTGTGTTTTCCTACATAGAGGTATATAAAAAAAAAATTTGTTCAAAATTTTATTTGGGTAAGCGTTTACACGAATTTGACCAAATTAATAATTCGAGGGGTATAAATTTCTTTGTTCGAGGTTAATAGTCTGGTAAAATAATGCGATCCAAAAAAAATTTAAGTTTAGTATAACAAATTTTAAATATGGTGTAATTAAAATGATTTCACAAAAATCAATGTTTAGTCGTTTCTTAACGTAGGGAAGTGTGGTAAGGTTTGACTAAAAAAAATTTTAACCCATCAAAATAAGTATTTTAGAAAAATATCACTACGAGTTTTAGGAAAAGTTCCTTAATAGTGAAAACATCAAGGAAGCAGGTATAGTTGGGTACGTATAAATTTTTAAAGGTTTAAGGGCATAGCATAGTTTCTAGTGCTTGGTAGTGCTTGGTGGCTAAATGTCGGGTGAAGTATATGGATATGGTATTTAATTCACTTTGGTAGTACTTGAAGGTATCATGACTTACATGGTTATGCTAGTGGTCTGTAATGAATGAATCAATTGGATATTATGTCAAGAGGTGTTTTCCTTGGTTGCAAGTGGAAGTTGCATATCAACGGTCGTTCGGTATGTTGGGACTTCTTGGCATCTTATTGTGGGAGTGAGGTCATGTCAAAACAGGTTTTTGAGGCCGAATAATCTAGAACTCCTAAAGGATACTATGTCGTAAGGATCATTGTATATTGATGTTACTATCCAAGGTATCCATTACTTACGAGGGAAATCTAATCATATGGTGCGGAGAGGGTGAATCGTACATTGACATAACAGTGTCAAGTCATGGTATCTTGTCATTCCTAGTTGCAGACAGAGATGTTTGATTTACCCCTAAGGTTTGGTTTAGTGAACAACGGTGTTTTGGATTATTCTTACGCCACTGTCAGGCTAACATCCTCAAAGAATTAGCGAAAGGTTTAGCAATTGTTCCAAAAATATATAGTGGCACAGATCACTCCGTAAGGTCTTAAGACTTTTGTTAGGTTATAGATGAGCCTATTATATGATCCTAGTCCTTGTCAAAAGTTCTATTGGTCCCTTCCTTCTTGACCTTCATCGAGGGGTCCTGTTTGTATTGTTAAGATCTTATTACCATAGGGTACACGGACGAGCTTCTCATCATAGATGATTTATGGTATTTCAGCCACCAGACCATAAAAAAAATGTCTAAGTCTCAAGTTCTGTGGACACTAGGTTGATGTCTTATGGGCATCTAGTAGGTTTAGGGTGCAACCTCGAAAGGTGACGTTGGTTCTTATTAGCAGTCCGATGGATAGTTCAGGGGCACACTTAATACTTATCGTGGATGGTAAAGTCTTGATGGATGGTGTTGATTGCTACTAGCAATCAGTTGGTTGTTCAGTAGTTACTTTGTGTTTAAAATAGAAGGTACAATTTCTATTAAGGGACTGAATGTGATCGCCATCACGATTGATATCGATTAAAGTGAAGGTATGTCTTAGTGACTCTTGGGGTTTCGAGTTATTTGGTAGTTATCAAATTTGGAGGTTGTCTGTCTGGTGGTAGGATTTTTCAAAATCGGGGGATGTGAAATAAAGAGACATGTCATAAGGTTAAGCTTTCAATGAATTCTTATGGTCATGATCGCAGGCAATCCTATTAATTATGGCTACGTTCGCTGGTGGGTTGCTCTATGATGGCTAATGATGTAGTTTGACCTCTCAAATTAGAATGTGATACGAAACAAGGCTGAATTTATGTGATAAGATGGTGTCGAGGTCTATTTGGTTATTACGGATGCCCATGACTTGCACTATTTTTGTGCATGTTTGTGTTTTCTCGAAAACAGAAATAGAAGATTTGACTTTTTGGCAAAAAGTTTGGAAAACTATTCCTAGCGTAGCATGGTCCTACCTGAATTATACATAGGTGATCAGGCTTTGTATAATTAAGGTTCAACGATGCAGCGTTGGGTTTAGTTTAAAAGCAAGTATCGGTTGCTCATGAAGTGGTAGCTTAAAATACTTTTCAAAAAGAAATTATTTCATAAGATGATTAAAAAAAAATAGCTTATAAAACGATGTGTAGGATAGTTTATAGAGTAATAGGGAATCAATTTATTAATTGCAAGATAGTAACAAAGTTTGTGGTTATAGTAGTTCACAAGGGAGCAAAATAGTTTATAAAATGATAGTGAATATTTTAGGATAATCGTAACATAGTTTACAAAATTCCGACGAAACCATTTGTTTGTTTAAGAAATAGTATTAACGTAGCGATACGTATGATAAAATAATTTGTAATGTAAATTGTGAAACAGTTTATAGAGAAATGTCAATTCATTTTCTTATAGGATGGTAGTAAGGTCACAGTTTTTGATTTTTATGGTAGTAAAATAGTTCGTAGGATGACGACCAATAGGTTTGTGTTGCATCTGTGATATAGTCTGTAGAGTGTTAGCAATGCAATTTGTTTTTATAAATCAGTAGTTAATAAGGTGCTCAAGGAGTAAAATATTTTATAAATCAATAGTAAAACTTGTAAGGTATTTGCAACATAGTTTACAAGATGTTGGTAAAAACATTTGTTGGTTCATAGAGTAGTAATAGGGTAGCAAAAGTAGTTTGTGGGATAGTTCGTAAAGTGGGTTGTATGTTGATAATAACATTGTTTATTATTTTTATAAGAGGTTAGCAAGGTAGTCAACTGGTTGATGACACGGGTACGAATAGTCAAAAAAAAGATTGGAACAAAGTAGTTTATTAGGTGGTAAAGTAGTTTATAAGAGAGTGATGAAATGATTTATGGGGTGATGTAAACGGTGTATAAGATTCCAGAAAATGGTTTATATGGGTCTAACAAAACACTTTATGAGTTGATAGTAAGTCTGGTTATTAGTTTATAAGATTTTAGTAAGGTATTTCTTAACAGGATAGTAAATCTGTTTATAACATAGTAAAAGATAGTTTATAAAATACTTGTTGGTAGTAGTAAGGTACCAAATTGGTTTATTACCTAGTAATAGTTTGTAAAATAGTTTGTATGATAAGTGGTACAATATAAAGTGCGATGGGCGACAATTGACACATGAATTTGCAGGTAGTTGTGAGCAAATGAGCTTACAACTGGAGATCAATTCTATATAATACGACGAGATTCATAGGAAAGTACTCATTAAAATGAAAGAAGAGTGAGACATAGTAAAGGATGTCTTATTAATAGACGTATGTAATAATACGAGGTTAGCTCAATCATGATAAGATAGACATGACATGAGTAGATATAATCATCGTACATATGAATACATGACGGAAAATCTCGGCCCTTATAGGCCAATATCGATACATAGCATGATCAAAACACATGTCCAAATGATAACTTGTCTCAATTTGTTATACAACAAATAGGTACTACAAGTGTCATTAATTTGGCCACACATCCCGTGGCTAGGATAGAAGCTACTAATGATAATAGCGTAGTCTAAGAACTGCTCGATGCTCTTCTAGGTGGGTCCTCAGTGGTTGCATGATGTGGTGGTCGTGATGGTCATGGCACTATCTCTAATGTGTCTTCCAAGTCTTCGTAGGTAGGCATGTCTAGAGTCCATAATGGTGGTGGCGGTATGAGTGGGCGCACTAGGTGGCTCCTGGTGTGTATCATCTTGGGTCCCGTGGGGTGGTATCGGAAAATGCAATAGGGTGGGATACTCATCCCGGGTCTGATGAGCAAGGCGGGTATAACAGGTGGCGTGAACAATGTAGGTACAGTGGTGTGTCGTGAAGGGGTAACTTCACCTTCCTCGAAGGGCTCGGTTTCCTCGGATGCCACTGTTGGTGCGGTGGGGGCAGGAATCACTGGTGGCATTAGTATGACAGTCGAAGACATGGCGTCCGTAATGTCCGAATCTGAAGATAAGGTAATGGAGTACGAAGCCGAAGACATGGTACTGTAATAACCCAATAATAGTAATTATAAGTTATTTATGTATGGCTTAAATAGTTATAATGTCTAATAGTTGTGCATCATCTGCTAAGCAAATCTCAATGCATGATGTTCGAATAAATGTTGGCACGGAGGGCGTAAGGTAGTAAGGTGTAAATAGTTTGTTTGACAATGTGGTTATAGTCCAGTGTTTTAAAAAAAATCACCTGGTTCTCTATAACCATGGCTCTGATACCAATCTGTAACACCCCGAAAATCGTAATAAAGCAGCGGAAGTCTAATCGGGGTATTACATCTTAGAATCATAGTCATAATTATAGAAAATGACTCGAAAGAGACGTTTTGAGAAAATTTGTTATCATTCATCAAACATTAAATCAGAGTAGCAACAACGTTTTCATACGGTTGGGTAATACATAATAAAAATGTCTTAAATTAAAAATGAATGATAACATTGTTGGGTGATATCCAAATGAGGCCCTAGTCCGCTCCGTGCCATTTGCTTCTTAGTTACCTGAGATAAAACATGCTAAAAAGGTCAACACAAAGGTTGAGTGAATCCATAGTGTTTGATTTGTAATAATTTTGAACACAAGCTAAATAGTAGTAATAAAAACAATAGCATCGTAGTGTAATATATTGCCCTAAGTCTCATGACACGCAAACCTTAACATAGGGTGATATCATAAATGATATAAATAGCCTACATCATGAATGATGTAGGTGATAGTGCCCTCGTCGTCGTAGGAGTTTGCCAACTTCCTATTTATATTCGAATAAAGTGCATTTGGTAACCATTTCAGGCTAACTTCAAATGGGGCGTCAACTGCCAATAGATCTATTCACTAAATTCGCGTTCACTCGCAAGTGATTAATGGTTCATGATATGAGGGACTTTTGGCAATTCATTTAACTCTAATAAACGGACACAATCAAATCTCAATTTTTCAATGAACGAAGAAAAGTCGTTAAAATGGAAGAGAAAACAGTAACGAATATATTTTCTGTTCGTTGAGTTTTGTACAGAGTTCATTTACGGAGAATAATATATTAATAATATATATAATATATATACGCCAACCATCAGTTTTGGTCAATTTAAGTTTACATCAACCCACTTTGGTTAATAACAAAATTTCTTTCAAGTGATCAAATTGATATTTTCTCAGTAAGATCAATTATTCAACGAGTTGGAATAAACCAAACACCACAAATAAAACAACAAAGAACATGAATTATTGAAACCTTACAACAAGAAGAGGAAAATCGGTTTGAAGAGAAATAAGGCGGAGACCAAAGAACTCCGAATCCGACTTCAAGCAAATCACAT
>LBNU01033954.1:209469-220820 GCA_014162995.1 Artemisia annua
CCTTCGACTCAGAACGTTTACCCTTAGGAAATAACTATAATTTTTGTTGTGATAAATTTTGGGAGTGTGGACTCATTTGTGGACCGATGGGTTTATAAAGAATTTACACGAGGGAGGTTTGCCCCTCCTCCACCCGTTCGTCAGTTGGAATCGTAGCCCAAAATGGGTATTGCAATCTCATAGCCTCGTCAGCTCTTGTGATTATATGTTGACCTTGGAGTCTTGACAAGGAAGAGGGAATCCCACCTGAAACGCTTGGACCACTTGGAGCCTTATGGCGTGTTGGACCTGCCATGGCAGTTGGTGGGGTACGACTTGTACCAGAAAATGAGATGGAGGAGGAGACAAAAGAAAGCGGCTGATAAAAATGAGGGGAGATTAGGGTTTGAACTTTTTGGGAATGAGAGAGAGAGGATGAGCAGGTAGGAGTTTTATCTTTTTCTTGGTTTGATAAAATGGATAGGTGGGAGGGGGTCGGTTTGTGTTTATATCTCAAGGACGATTTGTAGTTTACTCTTTATTTATTTTATTTTTATTTTTTTTAAAATAAATTTACTATTATTTATAAAATGTCATTTGTTTTGAGTATTTATTTGTGTATATAGATTAAAAGGTAGACGTTAAATAAAAAGCGAGGCGCGGGAATGCTTTTGATTTCTAAATGTTCGAGAGGAATTTAAACGAATCTCGTGTTTTATTGAATCCCGGTATTTAATTATTAAACTTATGCCATACTATCACGGTGTCAGTACGCGTACAGTTTTTATAAAATGAAACATGAGTTTTTCACATCGTTCGTTCTAATAGCATTTGTTGTTGCTTTATAGTTTAATTGCAAGCAATAGCTTAAACAGAAGAATGATTGAAAATACTGAATATAGCGTTCATAACTAGTCTTCCGAGATTACAGGAAATAAATAACTGGGAAAATTGCGGGTTCTTACACCTTTGCTACTAGACGAGCCTTATAGGTGTGTACTTTAACATCCATGTCAGTCTTCTTTATGAAGAGCCACTTGCTACCAACGACTTTAGCATTAGGAGGAAGGTCTACTTCAATCCAGACATCATAATCTTTCATGGATTGCATCTCCGCATTCATTACTGCTTTCCATTGTCCTTTTCAGGATCAGCCATGGCAGCTTTATAGTTAGCGGGTTCATTAAGATCCCGTAAACTATAATCCTCGACTACTACATTTAGACGTAGTCGATCAGGAACACGTATAGTCCTTTTAGACCTACAAATGGGAGTAACTTTAGGTGGAAGTGCGAGACTTTCAGGCTCCTCTTGAAGTTGGCTAGTGTTTTCAGAAGGTGATGTATCTTCTTGATCATCTTTCAGATCAATTACTCGCCCACTGAATTCTTCAGATATGAGATTCCTTTCAAGGAAATCTGCATACCTAGCCACAACTACTTTGTTTTCAGGTGAAGTAAAACTAGTAACCTATCGTTTCCTTTGGGCATCCTATGAAGATACACTTAACATATCTCCTTTGGAGTTTATCTGGTGAGTCATGTTTAACAAACGCCTCACAACCCCAGACCTTTTAGTAAGACAAGTTGGGAGCTTTTCCATACCATAATTCGTATAGAGTCATATCAATCTTCTTGGTTGGAACCATATTAAGAATGCGAATAGCAGTCTCTAAAGCATAATCCCAAAAGGATAAGGATAGAATTGTAAGATTAACATTGATCGTACCATATCTAACAATGTACGATTTCTCCTCTCAGACACACCATTGTGTTGTGGTGTATATCAAGGTGTGAGCTGCTGGACAATTCCACACTATTTAAGGTAATCTTTAAACTCTTGGCTAATGTACTCACCACCTCTATCAGATTGAAGAGCCTTAATCTTCCTTCCAAGTTGTAACTCTACCTTATTCTTGAAAACCTTAAATGCTTCAAAGACTTCATGTTTATGTTTAAGTAAATAAATATAACCATAGCAACTGAAATCATCTATAAAGGTTAATAAGTAGCTAGCACCTACTTCGACACATGTCTAAGTGGACCACATACGTCTGTATGAATCAATCCAAGTAGATCTGAAGCCCTTTGCGTTTGAAGTGGAAAGGGTTTCCTTGCCATCTTCCCAGATATGCAAGATTCACACTTATCAAATGATTCATCATTGATAGATTGCAAAAGCCAATCGTGTTGCAGCTTTTCCATGCGTTTTTTGCCTAGGTGGTCGACAATGCCAAAGATAAGTATAGTCCAAGTCAGGCTTGACTTTCTTATTGCTAATGTTATAAACAAAATTATTATCATCATTCAAACCAAGTTCATGCATATCAATTTCAAACACACCATTCATAGGAATAACATTAAAGCAAAAAACATTATTTAAAAAAATTGAAATTCCATAACATGTAAATGTTTGAACATAACCAATATCTTGTAAAAAAGATACTGAAATGACACCTCTAATTATAGAAGGTGCATAATGACAATTGTTCAAAACTAGTACTAAATCCAAAGGTAAAACTAAATCAAACGTCCATATGGCTTCAATATCTGCATATATTCCATTTCCCATGTACAGGTATTGCTCTCCATAGGCCAGCTTCCTTGTTCCTCTGAGTCCCTGTAATGTGTTACAAATATGAGTACCACATCCAGTGTCATACACCAGGAATTATGTTTACAAGGAAAAGAAAATAATTATATCATGAAGATACCTAAAGTGCTGGCGACATGTCCAACATTCTCTATCTTCTTCTGTTGCAACTCTGAGAGGCAGAGAGGGCAGTTCCTCTTCCAATGTCCTACCGCGTTGCAGTGGTGACAAGCCAAGGAGGGATCTTCTTGGGCATGGGTTGATAAGCCATAACCTGCTTACTTCCCCTTGTTCGCTTGCGGCTTTTTTTGGCTTATTAATTCTACTACCTTGTATTGCTAGTACCTGAGGTGTAGGAGCCTTTTTCGGCAAACCCTTCTCATAATCAATCAGCATTGCATGCAACTCACTGATTGTCTTCCCCGTGCAATGCATGTTATAATTGCACACAAACCCAGTAATTTCCTTATTAAGGGATCTGTTGATCAGGCCAACACATACATCTTATGAAAGATGGTAGTTGAGATACTCAACTACCATCTTCCACACTTAACTACTGTCTTCCATAAGATGTATGTGTTGGCCTGATCAACAGATCCCTTAATAAGGAATTTGCTTGGTTTGTGCGCAATTATAACATGCATTGCACGAGGAAGACAATTAGTGAGTTGCATGCAATGCTGATTGATTATGAGAAGGGTTTGCCGAAAAAGGCTCCTACACCTCAGGTACTAGCAATACAAGGTGGTAGGATTAATAAGCCAAAAAAGCCGCAAGCGAACAAGGGGAAGGGTAAAGGCAAGGGGAAGGGTAAGCAGGTTATGGCTTACCAACCCATGCCCAAGAAGAACCCTCCTAAAAAGAAAGATCATCCTGGAAAGGATATGGCTTATCACCACTGCCACGAGGTAGGACACTGGAAGAGGAACTGCCCTCTCCACCTCTTAGAGTTGCAACAGAAGAAGAGAAAGAATTTTGGACATGTCTCCAGCACTTCATGTATCTTCATGATAGAATTATTTTCTTTTCCTCGTAAACATAATTCCTGGGTGTATGACACTGGATGTGGTACTCATATTTGTAACACATTACATGGACTTAGAGGAGCAAGAAAGCTGGCCTATGGAGAGCAATACATGTATGTGGGAAATAGAATACGCGCAATTGTTGAAGCCATATGGAAGTGTTAATACAAATATCGCCTAAAAACGTTATTTATATTTTACGATCTTTGCTAAGTTTTGTTAATACAAAGTGTAAACTTTAGTTTTTAGTAAAACATAATTATAGTTTAAGTCTTGCATAACTAGACTTCATTTGCTACATTTACATTTCATATTAGACATAACACTTTCATATTTCTTAATAAAGAAAGTGTTACATCACATCATGTGTATTTATGGAAAGATTGTGTGTTTGACTTTCCATAAGACCTCTTACACATTTTGGAAGGATTCCAAGTTTATTCAATGTATGTTTGACTAGAAATAACTTGATGTGACCTTGCTAGATATGAAAAGATTTCTTGTAAGCTTTGACTGTCAGACCTGGCGGAACCCTGGGGATACAAGGGCGGAACCCTTGTTTTGGTTCCGCCGGTTCCGCCAGTGGTCTGGTTGGTTTGGGTATAAATACCAAGTCACTTGCAAGAAAATATCTATCACTTCTCATTACATTTTACACATACATCATTCATCTAACCTATTAACATTTTCATTTGTGTGAAGCTCTCTTGTAGCAAAGAAGTTCACAAGTTCATATCAAAGTTACAAGTACTCAACACAGCGTTGCAAGACTTGTTAGCTTAGCATTCTATAGACTTCGTGTAGTTTATACTTCATTTGATTGTGCATATTCAAGTTGTGATCGGTTAGTATTTTAGGCCTTAAAATACATAGTGTGACGGGAGTGGTTGTACCCTTGTAAAAGAACTTGACATCTAGCTTTGTGTCGGTAATCTTGTGTAAGAGATGTGTAAGGTTTTCTCCACCGGTGAAAGGAGCTTGTTGACTAGTGAAAGAAACTCTCGAGTTGGATACTCGGGGCGTGGAGTAGGGCAAGGAAAAAGAGTCGTTGTAGCCGAACCACGATAAACACTTGTGTTGTGGTTTGATCGTTTCTTTCTTTATCTTTGCATATTACATATTGTCTTTAGTTTAGATCTTTGATTACACGTAAAGTTTCAAAAGATAATTAAGTTAAAAACCGGTAAACTATTCAACCCCCCTTCTAGTTTTCCACAATTAGTATCAGAGCTACGTTACTTAAGCTTTTAAAATATATTGTGTTTTAAAATTTGAAACGATCCATGGATTTTGAAAATTACAAAGAAGGGCAATCTATGCAAAGACCAACACTTTTTAAAGCAAACGGTTTTATATATTGGAAAAACCGATTTGAAACTTACGTGAAATATAAAGATATAGATCTATGGTATATAATCATTGATGGTGATAATATACCTACTTTTAAAGATACTTCAAATAATAAAGATGAGGATAGCTCAATTACTAAACATAATGAAGATCAAAAGAAATTCATTGCTAAAAATAATGAGGCGAAAATGATGCTTTACAATGCTTTACCTAAGAAAGAATATGAAAGAGTATTCATGTGTAAAACCGCTAAAGAAATTTGGCAATCTTTAATAGTAACTCATCAAGGAAACTCACAAGTTAAGGATAACAAAATTGATCTTCTTATTCAACAATATGAACAATTTTCTATTCCCGAAGATGAGATTATTGATAGTGCATTTGCTAGGTTTAACACTATTATTACTTCACTTAAAGCACTTGACGAATCTTTTTGTAGCAAGAATTTTGTCAGGAAATTTCTTAGAGCANTACATTTTACACATACATCATTCATCTAACCCATTAACATTTTCATTTGTGTGAAGCTCTCTTGTAGCAAAGAAGTTCACAAGTTCATATCAAAGTTACAAGTACTCAACATAACGTTGCAAGACTTGTTAGCTTAGCATTGTATAGACTTCGTGTAGTTTATACTTCATTTGATTGTGCATATTCAAGTTGTGATCGGTTAGTATTTTAGGCCTTAAAATACATAGTGTGACGGGAGTGGTTGTAACCTTGTAAAAGAACTCGACATCTAGCTTTGTGTCGGTAATCTTGTGTAAGCGACATGTAAGGTTTTCTCCACCGGTGAAAGGAGCTTGTTGACTAGTGAAAGAAACTCTCGAGTTGGATACTCGGGGCGTGGAGTAGGGCAAGGAAAAAGAGTCGTTGTAGCTGAACCACGATAAACACTTGTGTTGTGGTTTGATCGTTTCTTTCTTTATCTTTGCATATTACATATTGTCTTTAGTTTAGATCTTTGATTACAAAGTTTCAAAAGATAATTAAGTTAAAAACCGGTAAACTATTCAACCCCCCTTCTAGTTTTTCACAATTGGTATCAGAGCTACGTTACTCAAGCTTTTAAAATATATTGTGTTTTAAAATTTGAAACGATCCATGGATTTTGAAAATTACAAAGAAGGGCAATCTATGCAAAGACCACCACTTTTTAAAGCAAACGGTTTTATATATTGGAAAAACCGATTTGAAACTTACATGAAATATAAAGATATAGATCTATGGTATATAATCATTGATGGTGATAGTATACCTACTTTTAAAGATACTTCAAATAGTAAAGATGAGGATAGCTCAATTACTAAACATAATGAAGATCAAAAGAAATTGATTGCTAAAAATAATGAGGCGAAAATGATGCTTTACAATGCTTTACCTAAGAAATAATATGAAAGAGTATTCATGTGTAAAACCGCTAAAGAAATGTGGCACTCTTTAATAGTAACTCATCAAGGAAACTCACAAGTTAAGGATAACAAAATTGATCTTCTTATTCAACAATATGAACAATTTTCTATTCCCGAAGATGAGATTATTGATAGTGCATTTGCTAAGTTTAACACTATTATTACTTCACTTAAAGCACTTGACGAATCTTTTTGTAGCAAGAATTTTGTCAGCAAATTTCTTAGAGCACTCCATCCGAAATAGAGAGCAAAAGTGACGGCAATTGAAGAATCTAAGGATCTTTCAAGCATGTCACTTGACGAGCTAATTGGTAACCTCAAAGTTCATGAAATGGTTATGGAAAAAGATTCGGAAATAGTCAAGGGCAAGAAAGAAAAAGTCAAGTCCATTGCCTTGAAGGCTAGAGTTCAATCAAGTGATGATGAAGAATCTAGTTCGGATAGTGACGATGGAGAATACGCCATGGCCGTTAGAGATTTCAAGAAGTTCTTTCGTAGACGAGGGAAGTTTGTAAGGCAACCTAAAGATGACAAGAAAACCTTCCGAAAAGATCGTGATGACAAGAAAGGAAAGGTTGAAAGGAAATGCTTTAGGTGTGGAGACACAAGTCATCTCATAGGAGAATGTCCAAAACCACCCAAAAGTAAATCTCAACAAGCTTTTGTAAGTGGTACTTGGAGTGATTATGAAGAAGATGACGAGGAGCCAAAGAATGACGAAATTGCTCTCATGGCTCATGACTCAAATGAGGTACTCTCCGACTCATCTTATTCTTCTATTGATGATGACACCTTACAAAAGGAATATAACAAACTTTGTGAACTAAGCTTAAAAATCATAAACAAAAATAAATTTTTGAAAACTAAAAAGGAGTTTTTAGAAAATGAAGTTTATGAATTAAAAGAAAAAGCTAAGAGGTTAGAAAAGGGTAAAAGTATTGACACATTGTGTAAATCATGTGAAGAGCTTAAACTCGAAATTGAGAAACTTAGAATTACTCAAGATGATCTAATAAAACAAACCACAAAGTTTAAGAAGTTCGATAAAAGTATTTCTTGTGCGGATGAAATAATGAAACTTCAAAAGTCACCATTTGATAAAACAGGACTAGGTTTCATGAAATTAGAAACTTCAAAGAGTCAAACGAAACAAGAAAAGAAAGCACAAGAAACTAACAAAACTGCTACAGGTACCCACGGACCAGACGGAACCCAAAATAGGGTTCCGCCCGTTGAACCCAAAGGTTCCGCGGGGTCTGCAGCAGAACAGTTTGTTTCTATGCCGGATCGTACTAAATTCGTTAAAGTCACAAACAAGTCCATAACTAGTACAAATGAAACAAAACTAAAACCAGCTATTAAAGTTGGAGTAGGAGTTGGTAGAAATGAATTTAGAACTAAATCTACTCAACCTAGACCTAAGACTCCTATTCCCAAACGCCCCTTTCCAAAGAGTAACTACAACACACGACCAAACTACCAACATGGTTGGAACCAAAACTTACCTAGACATTACCAAACTCCAAATTACATGTCATGGAACCCATTTGTTCCATTTTCATTCATGGATAAAGTTAATGGTATGTTTAACCAAAATGGATCTATGAGATATTGGGGACCAAACGTTTGAGTGTTTTTCATAAAATAGAGCAGGGCGAAAACGAACATAGGATCATGGTTAGGTGTGCTTCAAAGTTAGTTTGGAACTGGATGAATGGATCAAAGATAGTGGTTGTTCAAGACACATGACGGTAACAAAAGCCTCTTTTCAACATATCAAAAATGTGATGGAGGTAATGTTACTTTTGGTAGCAAAGCTAAATGCAAAATCATCGGAAAAGGTACAATCTCTAATAACTCCCTTTCTATGGATGATGTAGCTCATGTTGATAATCTAGGTTTTAATCTCCTTAGTATTAGTCAACTTTGGTGCAAAAAGTATAACATCCTTTTGAGTGAAAATGGAAGTAAAATACTTAAAGATGGCATAACCATAGCCAAAGGTGTTCTTAAGAATAACGTATATGTCATGAAGATGGATCAAACATCTAGAGACAAACTTTGTCTCTCATCATTAGATGAATCTTCAACTTTATGGCATAGACGTTTAGGACACGCTAACATGAGACTTATCCAAAACCTCTCCTCCAAAGACTTAGTTCGAAACCTACCTAAGTTGAAATATGACCAACACTTTTGTGATGCTTGCAAAGCCGGTAAACAAGTTCATAGTAGCCATAAGGCTAAAAACATGGTGTCCACATCTAGGTGTCTAGAACTTTTGCATATGGATTTGTTCGGTCCATCCGCTATACAAAGTTATGGAGATAACTTCTATACTTTGGTAATAGTAGATGATTATTCAAGATATACTTGGACAAAATTTTTGAAAAGTAAAAACGAAACTTTTGATCAATTTGAAATTCTAAGTAAGAAAATTCAAAATCAAGTAGGATCTTGCATTGTGTCTATTAGAACGGATCACGGTCGTGAATTTGATAATGAATTTCAATTTCAAGACTTTTGTGATAAAAATGGTATAACTCATAACTTTTCGGCTCCACATACCCCTCAATCTAATTGTGTAGTAGAACGTAAAAACCGAACACTTCAAGAGATGAGTAGAACAATGCTTAATGAACAAAATATTCCATAAAAGTTTTGGTGTAACGCCGTTGACACATCAACTTATATTTTAAATCGTGTCTTAATAAGACCATTTTTAAATAAAACTCCATACGAACTTTATAAAGGTAAAAGGCCTACAATAGGTTATTTTAGAGTATTTGGGAGTAAATGTTTTATTCTTAACTCAAAAGATTATCTCACCAAATTTGACCCAAAGTCTTATGAAGGTGTGTTTCTTGGATATTCACAAAGTAGTAAAGCTTACATTGTCTTAAACAAAGAAACCTTAAGAGTCGAGGAATCGTTGAACGTAACATTTGACGAGAGTCCACCTCCCACTAAGACATCACCTTTGGTAGATGATGACTTAGTTGAAAGTCAAGTAATAGAAAGTCAAGAGATCTTAGATAATGACAAGGAAGATGAATTACTAAACAAAGAAATTGTCAATGTCAAAGAATCAAAAAGCCATCCATTAGATAGTGTCATAGGAAACATTAACGAAAGAACACTAAGATCAAAAGTTCAAAATGAAAGCAACTTCTTNAGTCAAGTAATAGAAAGTCAAGAGATCTTAGATAATGACAAGGAAGATGAATTACTAAACAAAGAAATTGTCAATGTCAAAGAATCAAAAAGCCATCCATTAGATAGTGTCATAGGAAACATTAACGAAAGAACACTAAGATCAAAAGTTCAAAATGAAAGCAACTTCTTTTGTTTCGTGTCAACCATTGAACCGAAAAACATAAACGAAGCAATAAAAGATGAGTCATGGGTAATAGCCATGCAAGAAGAATTAAACCAATTTGTTAGGAATGATGTTTGGACATTAGTTCCTCAACCAAAGAGTCAAGCAATAATTGGAACAAAATGGGTCTTTCGTAATAAAATGGATGAAAATGGTATAGTGTCTAGAAACAAAGCTAGGCTAGTAGCACAAGGCTATAACCAAAAAGAAGGCATCGACTACGATGAAACTTTTGCTCCGGTTGCTAGGCTCGAGTCAATTAGAATTTTACTTGCATATGCATGGGCACACAATTTCAAACTCTTTCAAATGGACGTCAAAAGTGCATTCCTAAACGGGTTTATAAATGAAGAAGTATATGTTGCTCAACCACCGGGCTTCACCGACTTTGAAAAACCTAATCATGTTTACAAACTTAAAAAAGCTTTATACGGACTTAAGCAAGCTCCAAAAGCGTGGTATGATCGACTTAAAACCTTCCTAGTTGACCATAAGTATACCATGGGCTTAGTTGATAATACTCTCTTCACTAAGAATGTTCACATATTATCATAGTACAAATCTATGTTGATGACATTATATTCGGATCAACTTGTCAAGAATTATGTGTTGATTTCTCAAAAATCATGCATGAAGAGTTTGAAATGGGTATGATGGGAGAACTCAACTTTTTCCTAGGACTCCAATCAAACAACTAGAAGATGGTATCTTCTTTAACCAATCAAAAAATGTTAAGGATATACTTAAGAAATTTGGACCAGAAGATTCAAAACCAATCAAAACACCTATGTCCACGGAAACTAAACTCACCAAGGATGAGGAAAGCGAATCCGTAGATAGCACTAAATATAGAGGTATGATTGGAAGTCTACTTTATCTAACGGCTAGTAGACCCGACATTATGTTTAGTGTTTGTCTATGTTCTCGTTTTCAAGAAGATCTTAAAACAATTCATCTTGGAGTCATTAAAAGGATCTTTAGATACATCAAGGGCACTATACATTTAGGTTTATGGTATCCCAAAGGAACGGGAGTTGACACCATAGTGTATGCCGACTCGGATCATGCCGGTGACTATGTTGATAGAAAAAGCACAAGTGGTACTTGTACTTTCGTTGGACATTGTCTCACCTCATGGTAGCAAACGGCTCTCGCTATCTCAAAAACGGAAGCCGAATACGTATCGACCGGAAAAGCATGTCAACAAGCCCTTTGGATGAAGCAAGCTCTTGTCGACTACGAAATTCAACTTAACGACATCTCTGTAACACCTGGTATTTTTCCTAAAACCTAATCCTAGCCAAACTTCTATTTTAGAGCCTGAAACGTTTTAAAACTTTAAAGCATGTTAAATTGGATTTGAGGAGCGTGAGATATATTAGGAACGAGGATTTATTCCTAGACTTACTCAGCACAACCTAGAAAAACTCGAATTTGTTTCATTTGCCAAATTATTTGATTTATTTTGAGTTTGAGAAAAACTCTGAAGTTTATGCTTGATTTTATTGGAAAAACTATTTCGTGAACGATGGCGCAATTTTCATAATTTTTCGAGTCCGTTTGCTATGTCATTCGAGTCCCGAACCGTTTTTATAAAAAGTTTAGCCTATTGGC
>LBNU01033955.1:3142-27747 GCA_014162995.1 Artemisia annua
AGGAGAGCCAGAAGAACGAACCGACATCCCATTCATAACTCTGTACTCCTTTCGCTCACTACTATCTATCTTCTCCCTTCTACACCATGTCCATCCTGTGCCACAATACTAGTATCCTCTTGCAATTTCCGTCGTTGCGGCCGTCTATGTTCTTTCACTAGACTCAGCAGTTGACCACTGTTAGATACACATACATCAAACACTTATTGGCAACGTAACCACAGTTACACTATAGACTACTCGCCCTTAGCAGTCTCTCTTCCATTTTCTACACGCATAGTCGAGATTCAGACATGTATCCAATTCAGATATCTCTTCCTTTTCGTAGAGTACTCAATTTATAGGCTCAAGTCGGTAATACATGGTTTAATCTTGGAGACCTTTCACTTGTTTAGCTAAAGTGGGGTTGGTGAATCCTGCTTGCATCAATACAATCTTAACACCATAGCACTCAAAAAATACAGTATCGGACCTCAGAGCAGGAAATCACCATTCGACTATATGAGTGTATCCGGCTTATACTCCAATAGAATCCACTCCACTTTGCTAGCACAGAAATTCAGCGAGCTACAGAAAGCGATCTTTCATCATAGAGTAGGACAAAGCTGATGGTTAGGAGACACAAGCCACTCATACCATTAAGGCTTTAATTAGGATGCTGCAACTCATTTCCTGGGCTGCACAACACTAGGTCTTGCACTCAGTTTCCTATGACAACTTCTGTCATTGGAAATTAGGCAGCTACATCTGGTGATGTGTCTTCCAGTACAGGGTGATATGTTTAACATACGGATGTTCAACCTAGAGCAACTGCACTTCATAGCGTTCCGTTGGAATAGCCAGTTGGAGACCCATAGCATTCCTTCTTAAGCTAGCATAGGTCAACAGCTGACTAATACTGATATTCCCTATCCACTGAAGAAATGATCGTATCTGTACATCGTAACCAGTGTGTAATAAGCGCATTAACCTACATGTACCCCTAAGTACCCGAAACGCTAGTTCTCACGCTTAGGTTCACAAATTTTAGGTTTTTACCCTGTATTGGCCATCATATTTTATCTTTTCGCTGGATCTATAACTGGTCGTGGTGGCCAATACCTAGTTAGAATGCAGAAATGATTTCTACTGCCCCACGCAGATTACATAACTTGTGTTGTGCAAACAACACCTTTTTGATTGCGTATTGTGGTACCTACAACATTTATTCTCTTGGTTACTATGTAAAGACCATATGAAGGTGAACCTATGTATCAGTTTAGCCTCAGAGCTATAGAATACGCCTGTTATAATCAGTCGTATCTAACTTATAAATGCCAATCACTCATAAATACCTATAAGGGTAGAGAATTTGTTAAAACGTAATTCCCTTCCTCCACGAAGACCAGACGCGTTAAAGAACACACCGAGTTAAAATAGATCCTGCTATGGAAAGGGCGGCATATCCTTAGGTTTTATGGCCAAAGGCATAACCACAAATTAATCACCCTTCACCTTTATGCATGTGTAATTTGTTAAAAGCAGTTTATTTGAAATGTCCATAACCCCTATCGACATCAAAATTTTACATACTGATTGGTCTAAATTCTCTGGATTCTAGCAGCATCTTGTGTCAGTTTAGAAGCTAGTACCTGTCGCTGCATTGCAACCATCATCTCCTAATGAAGTATCATCTCATATTGTACTGGGATGGGATATTATTTTGGAGTATTTCAGGATTTATGGGGACTTTTGTTGCAATTTGGGTTCTATAGGATCAGCATGTTTTAACATCGAGCATCCAAGACCTCCGATAATCTTTTGGTGGACAAGAACCACATTCATATTGGTTAGTAAACTGGCGAAAGGATATGCTCGCTAGCGCATTAATCACCCTTGATACTACCAGTACTCCGATTTTTCTAAATCGTTATCGCCTCATAGTACCCTAATGACTTGTTGCTGCAAGTTGAGATTAATTTTTAAATAACAGACGTTCACACATATGAGTCGTTATCGAAATCTTCAGTAAATGTAATGATATGTATTAGTGTGAATAAACTATGCAGTTCAAAATGGCCTTGATTGTGAATGGGTAAGTTGTTGGCATCTGAAACACATCAGATGAATATATCCTCGATAGTATTGGGAATTTCTAATATCTTCCACTCACTATTTTTTGTAGGATAGTCAGTCTCAAGCAAGGACCAGAGACACAATAGGTTATAAGCTTACATGCTAGCGATACCAAAAAAAAATAAAATTATCAGACAGTAATCAGAACAGATTAAATTGGATAATACATCCATTAGAAAGGAGACCAAATCTTTTGAGATAGTAAGTTGAAGGAACAAAACACAACAGGCAATCTCAACTGAGACGAGTTACCACATCCCCTACTAAATGTCAACTCTTACCTTATCTAGCTCCAAACCATTGCTTTATAGCTCTGAAATCAATGAAATGGACTCTATTATTTCTTAGTTACAGAGAGATAACATGACTCAAGAATAGGATTCATAGCTCCTAATCAGGTACTTGTTTCACTGTTTAATTCTACTGAAGTTTAAGATTGATTCTAGTCCTTGGGCTTGGCTGCCAACTGTCTTTAACTGAAATTGCTACATTTTACACTCATATACTCCGAGAGTGCTAACACTAATTTTTGTGACCTTAGCCCAGCTACAGACCACATTTAGAGTGGAAGTATTCTCTGAGTCTACTCCATTCTTAGAGCTGTCAAATGTCCAAAAAATTATAAGTACTTCCTGAGTCCATACTAAGAAATGCAGACAAATCTTAGTTATCCTTTGAGAATACACAACAATGACACCTAGAGTGCTCTTCTATTTCCCATTGTCTCTGTTAAACCTCCGTCGGATAGTATGACCTCTT
Organism: Artemisia annua; assembly: GCA_014162995.1. NCBI lineage: Eukaryota > Viridiplantae > Streptophyta > Magnoliopsida > Asterales > Asteraceae > Artemisia > Artemisia annua. Next base: position 6,017 of record LBNU01033955.1, read on the forward strand.
AGTGTGTAAAAGCCCTCTTTGATCAAGGATCATATTGCACTACTAGAGGTGCTGACGCTATGGAGAAGGATTTGATAGTGTCCTGCATACAATTGTTGCTCTCTCTTCAGCTTACATAAGGTATCCCATCTAATATATTTAGCGTCAGCCGCCGAGTATCAGTGCTCAGAATTTTCTTGCGCGCAAATAGTTCCCGTTTCATTTCCTTTATATAATCATCTACCAAGTATTCATCTCCTCATCATCCTTCCTCCGATCGAAGCTGTGATTATTCCAAACACTATTAATAGCAAAAAATGCAGTTGTATACATTGCAATTCCTTCTACGTGCTTTTTGAGTAAAAAGCGGGCTGGAAGAACTTAATAATCTTCTTTGATATCTATACGTTATATAAAGTTCGACATTAAAGATTCTTAGCCGTCTCTACACATTGATTTTCTTGTGCATAGGCTCGATATTTATAGTAAGCCTCGCTATTCCTTGTAGTTTGTGGCGCGCACATAGACAAATCGGACTCACCGTGGTCAACAGGTATTGGTTTACCAGTGACAATTGTTTCGTTTTTGAGTCGGCGGTATGTGGACTTTGCGTGCCTATAAATACGGTGTTTTTGTATTCACATGGTTTTTAGACGCAAGTCATATTCACCCAAAGATACGTATTTCTATTATATTCTCATTTAGGTACCTAATATTAAGGATATAGCGGAAAGATAAAATCCTCAAGAAGGTAAGCATTGATAACAAATTTCGGGTCGATCTCGTTCCTCCCATCCGCGCAGTGAATGCACATGCTCTATCAATATCTATAACCCATACGAAAGAAACCACATCAGGTAACATGTAGTTGTAGGAAGCTGCAATTTAAAGTCGCAGTATAGTATCAGACGAAATGCCACAAAGATATTCTCGTTCATGTTCAAGCCACACAACAGTAATAGATGGATGCGACAAGAGAACTTGAAATTGAAGTACTGTGATCTAATCGAAGTGTCAAATTCTACTTTGGTTAGATGACGGCATCTACTGGTATTGATGCTGCATAAAGATTCTTTGGAATCGTATGTGTATAGTCTTACTGTCCGTGTCTGTGTGTGATAGAAGTAGAGAGAAAAAAAGGGGATAAACTTTAGGGGTGTGGAAGCAAATGAGGATAATACACTTAGACCCCTAAAAATTTCATTCAATATTTACCAAAATGCCATTCCGCCCAAAATCAGATTTACTTGATCCTACGGTCCAGATCTCTTCTCGCGTTTTCACATAAATATGATTTCTCATTTGAACGCTCCACTATATATATATACATATATATATATATATATATATATATATATATATATATATATATATATATATATATATATATATATATATATATATATATATATATATATATATATATATATATATATATATATATATATATATATATATATATGTATATGTCTTTTTATGTCATTTTTCTGTGTTACATTTGTTTATAATTATATATATGTCCTTTTATGTCATTTTACCTCTTATAATTACAGTTAACAGCTAGTTTACCAAACACTTTTATTGAAAAAGAAAAATACAGATTGTAGCTCATGTTAACAACTTTGTAGTTTACAGCTTATAGCTAGTTTTGCCAAACATACACGACAGCAAACAAGCTCATGATCGATTCATTAAGTGTGAGTGAGCCATGATCATCCAAGATTATGATACAACAAAAGGAAATTCTAGCTGAGATAAGAAAGACTACCTCTTGAATGATCAAATGAAGGGACTCCAAAATTGGAGAACATTTGATAATCCTGATGATAACATTCAAAGTGAAGGCATCAATTGTTGTGGTTATCTCCAATTTCTTCAAATTGGGAAGAGATGTACGAAAATCTCTTATCAGGTCACGTGCAGCATCCATGCACTATAAAGTAAAACAGCAGATTCCAGTAAGAGGGTATAACTACATCCAGAATGTCTTTCTATATCATTTATTCGAATTGTGATGGGTTGGTGCTACTACATTCAGCAACACTTATGATTAGAAAACATACAGATATTCACGAAAGTAATAAAAACGACAAAAGTAATGAAAGGTGAAAGCATAATTCAATTACGTATACAGATTTACATGGCTCAATCAAAATTTGACTAGTATTTAAGGCCACACTAGTCACTCTTGAAAACTCGGTTTTAGAGTTCAGAATTAAATGACATGCGTACGAATATGTGGAAAAGAAATAGTCTGAATATCACAAGAACCGGAAAATACTATTTACCAAATACTACTTCCGTCCTACGATAAATGAACTGTCTCCTATTTTGAAAGAATTTAGGGCTAAAATTACATATATCATTATTACCCTGGGTTACTCCAACCTTTACCCATTCCAGAACAAATTTGGCAGGATATTTCTATGGATTTCATTGAATCTTTGCCCTTATCCCATGGAAAGAGTGATCTGCTAGTGGTGGTGGATGGGCTTTCTAAGTATGCCCATTTCCTACCAATTCCACATCCTTATACAGCTTTACAAGTTGCTCAGTTGTTTTTGGATCAGATTTAGAAGTTAAATGGTCTTCCTAAGACAATTGTGAGTGACAGGGATAAGATTTTCATGAGTTCTTTTTGGCAATCTCTTTTCAAGATGCTACAAGTGAAGTTAAAGATGTCTATAGCCTATCATCCCCAAAGTGATTGTCAGACTGAGATTGTTAACAAGTGTTTGGAGACATATCTCAGGTGTATGACAAGGGAGAAGCCAAAGGATTGGGTCAAATGGGTACCATTAGCAGAATATTGGTATAATACCAACTATCATTCAGCCATTGATACTACCCCTTATGAAGTTGTTTATGGTCAAAAACCTCCTTTGCGCATCCCTTATATGGCAAAAGATAGCCCTATGGAAGCTGTGGATAGAACTTTACAAGCAAGGGAACAAGTGGTGCAATTTCTCAAATTTAACTTGAAGAAAGCTCAAGACAGGATGAAGTCACAAGCTGATAAAAGAAGGTCTGATAGAGAGTTTCAAGTGGGTGATTGGGTTTATTTGAAGTTGCAGCCCTATAGACAATTGACAGTGAGACAAGGTAAGCAGCATAAACTCTCAGCAAAATTTTTTGGCCCATTTCAAGTGATTGGAAGAGTGGGCAAAGTGGCATATAAGTTGCAGCTTCCAGATTATGCTAGAGTTCACAATGTTTTTCATGTTTCCCAAATTAAACCTTGTCATGTGGATTCTGCTACTATGGGAGCATTTCCTGAATGTGATGGAGAAGGATTGATAGCTGCCAGTCTAATCAAGCTGCTTGAGAGGAAAATGGTCAAACAAAATAACCGAGTGGTAGTGTTTGGCTTAATCCAATGGTCCAATGGGTCAGAAGAGGATGCAACCTGGGAAAGATTGGAGGACATAGTTCAAAGGTTTCCAGAATTTGTCTTAGATCCTTGAGGTCAAGGAACCTTTGAAGGTGGATGGAATGTTACATGCAAAAGCAGAGAGTTACGTGCATAGCACGTGACAAGTCAAAGACAAGTCAACAAACCACATAACTAACTTTTCCGCCCAATTGTATCTTTTAAATACTTTCATTTCCCATTTTGTAAACTAGCTTTGATGAATGATTTTCTCCTATCCCTCTCTGTAACAAACTCAATTCTTGAATAACAAATCCAGTAATCATTTCACTTCGAATTACATTCGTGTTCAAGTAGTTCTAGTGTTTTGATTGTGTTAATCTCTAATCTTACTAAAGATTCAGGTTAAGCACGTTTCAATTGGTATCAAGAGCCCTTTTCTGGCACCATTTTCTTTCAAGAAGTGTCAAACTGACATTTCTTGATTTTCCGTTATCTTCTCCGGCGAAATTCCGGCAAGAAAACAAGATTCCGGTCATGAAATCAGCCACCACTGATTTCACTGTTCTGATTACAATTGGTTAGTGTCAATCCACTGTATGACCACAAGACCAGCCCATTAGTGGTTAAATTCTCTGGTTTTGAACAAGCTGATAAGAAGCAGTGGGATTGAATAACCCAGAACAACATCAGTTTTCATTATCCCAATTGGTCAGTGATTAATCATTGTTTTAAGTGATTAATCATTGTTGATGAGAGATAATACTTCTGGTACTATGGTGGAAACAAGAAACGTAAAAAGAAGCCAAGAACTCACAATGGAGTCTCTTAACCAGACTGTGGGTAATTTGCAACAATTGGTGGAAACCATGATGGGTGAATGGCAAAGATTCAGGTCTGGTGAAGGAACTAGTACTAGGAATCATGGAAATGGTGGTTCACATGGTGTTCATGGTTCTGGTGGTTCAAATGGGAATCATAATGGGGGTCAATTTGGGAGATTGGCAAAGGTTGAATTCCCAAAATTTGATGGTACAGATGTTAATGGATGGTTGTACAGGGTGAATCGATTCTTTGTTATGGATCATGTAGATGATGATCAACAAAAGATTAGATTGGTATCAATGCATGTGTTTGACAGAGCCCTTAATTGGCACAAACAATTCATGAAAAGACATGGGGAGATAGCTACTTGGGAGGTGTATCAAATACAAATCAAGAAAAGGTTTGATTGTGTATTTGAAGATGCACTGATGGAATTGAAGAATTTGAAACACACCACTTCAGTTCAGGTATATCAAGATTCTTTTGAGTCATTGTTGAATAAAGTAGAATTGACTGAGAAACAAGCAATTAGTCTTTATATTGGTGGCTTGAAAGAAGAAATTGGTATGTTGATGAGAATGTTAAATGCAACTACTTTACCTGATGTGTTTGCTTGGTCAAAAATGGAAGAAGCAAGATTGGCTGTGATGAAAAAGAATACACCAGTGTTATCAAACCCTAGGAATTTTGGTAACAATTGGAATGTTAATAGAAATGTGGCTTATCCTGTTAGAAATGTGAATCAAACAGTGACTATGCCTGCAAATCAATATGTGAATCAAAATATGGCCAAACAGACTGTGAATCCTATGCCTGCAACTAGGAAACAGTTAACTAAAAAAGAGTTGGCAGAAAAGAGAGCTAAGAATCTTTGCTTTTACTGTGATAAGAAGTATATGCCAGGCCATAAATGTGAAGGTCAATTGTTCACTTTGGAGATAAAAGGTGGAGAGGAAGATGATTTTGAGGAGAACTTGGAAGAAAATGACACTGATACTGAGGTGAATCAGTATGGGATTGAAGAAGAAGAGCAACAATGTATGCCTCATATTTCACTTAATGCATTGTCTGGTGTACCTACTCATAACACAATGAGGGTTAAAGGTCATGTCTCAAGACAATTGTTGCATATTTTAATGGACTCAGGAAGTACTTATAATTTTTTGGACATTTACACTGCTAAGAAGTTGGGATGTAGACTCAGAAGTACTTGTCCTCTTCAAGTTTCTGTAGCTGGGGGTACAAAATTAGTGAGTCAGTATATGGTGAAAGGATTTCAGTAGAAGATTCAGGGTGTGATGTTTGAAACAGATGTGATGTTGTTACCATTAGGAGGCTATGAATTAGTTCTTGGAGTTCAATGGTTATCTACTCTGGGTACCATTTCATGGAATTTTCAAGAGCTAAAAATGCAATTTGACTATGAAGGTAAGAAAGTGATTTTAAGGGGTACTCGTCAATCTGAATTGGCCTGGATGTCTGGCAAACAAATGTCAAAGATGGTGTCTCCAATTGGAGAATATCAAATGCCTACTGTATGTTATATGGGATCTGCAAGCTTGAACTTAATGCAGTGTCCTGTTTTGGGAGATACTACAAAAGTGGTGGAGTTAGAACCATTACTCGCAGAGTTTACTGATGTGTTTGAGATGCCAAAAGACTTACCACCACATAGGCATTTTGACCATAGAATTCCACTAAATTCAGAAGATGTGAGTATCAATGTGAGACCTTATAGATATCCTCCTGCACAAAAGGATACTATTGAGGCAATGATCAAAGAGTTACTGGATTCAGGGGTGATTAGGCCTAGCAACAGTCCTTTCTCCTCACCAATAGTGATGGTAAAAAAGAATGATGGGTCTTGGAGGATGTGTATTGACTATAGACAACTCAACAAACATACTGTCAAGGATAAGTTTCCCATTCCAGTCATTGAGGAGCTTATTGATGAGTTGCAAGGAGCACAGGTATTCTCTAAACTGGATCTCAGATCAGGATACCATCAGATAAGGATGTGTGATGATGATGTTTACANTAGACAACTCAACAAACATACTGTCAAGGATAAGTTTCCCATTCCAGTCATTGAGGAGCTTATTGATGAGTTGCAAGGAGCACAGGTATTCTCTAAACTGGATCTCAGATCAGGATACCATCAGATAAGGATGTGTGATGATGATGTTTACAAAACTGCTTTTAAATCACATGAGGGTCATTATGAGTTTGTGGTTATGCCTTTTGGCTAAACTAATGCCCCTTCCACTTTTCAAGCTCTTATGAACTCTGTGTTTAAGCCTTTTCTGAGAAAATTTACACTAGTATTTTTTGATGATATACTAGTGTATAGCTCTTCTATGCCTAAACATATTACTCACCTTCATATGTTTTTACAAGTTATGAGGGAGAATAAATTGTTTGCCAAAAAGTCAAAATGTGTGTTTGGCACAACACAAGTTGAGTACTTGGGGCATATCATTTCTGCACATAGGGTAGCCACAGACCCTAGTAAGATCCAGGCAATGAAAAATTGGCCAGTACCTACTAATTTGAAGCAGCTAAGAGGGTTTTTGGGGTTAACTGGTTATTACAGAAGATTTGTCAAAGGATATGCAAGTATTAGTCAGCCTTTGACTATGTTACTTAAGAAGAATGCTTTCCACTGGTCTCCACAAGCTTAAGCAGCTTTTGAACAGCTTAAACAAGCCATGGATGAATCACCAATGTTAGCTTTGCCTAATTTCAATGAAGAATTTGTCATAGAAACTGATGCAAGAGCAGTGTTGCAACAAAATGGGCATCCAATAGCCTATTTGAGTGAGACTTTGGCTCCTAAACATCAGGCTTTGTCCACTTATGAGAAAGAGCTTTTGGCTGTGGTATTGGCTTTACAAAAGTGGAGGGGATATCTTTTGGATAGACACTTCAAAATCAAGACCGACCACTTTAGTTTGAAGTATGTTTTGGATCAAAGGATCACCACACCATTTCAGTCAAAGTGGTTGCCAAAATTATTAGGCTTTGACTATGAAATTGAGTATAGAAAAGGAAAAGACAATGTAGCAGCTGATGCTTTGTCTAGAATTGAAAGGCAGGGCATGTTATTCTCATTATTAACTGTGGTTACTTCAAATAAGTTGTTTGATGGTGTTGTATCTACATGGTCAACTGCCTAGTCTAAAGAAAGTCATAGAAGGCCTGCAAGACGGAAGTTTGACAAATACTAAGTATGTGTGGCACAATGGACAGTTAAGAAGAAAAGATAAGTAGGTAGTGGGACAAGATACAGAGTTGAGAAAGAAATTGGTAAAGCATTTTCATGAGTCAGCTGTAGGAGGTCACTCAGGTGTACTAGCTACAACCAAGAGATTGATTACTTATTTTTACTGGAAAGGATTGAGGAAGATGGTCAAAGAATGGGTTAGAAGCTGTGATGTGTGCCAAAGAAACAAATCAGATCTAGCAGCTTACCCTGGGTTACTCCAACCTTTACCCATTCCAGAACAAATTTGGCAGGATATTTCTATGGATTTCATTGAATCTTTGCCCTTATCCCATGGAAAGAGTGATCTGCTAGTGGTGGTGGATAGGCTTTCTAAGTATGCCCATTTCCTACCAATTCCACATCCTTATACAGCTTCACAAGTTGCTCAGTTGTTTTTGGATCAGATTTACAAGTTAAATGGTCTTCCTAAGACAATTGTGAGTGATAGGGATAAGATTTCCATGAGTTCTTTTTCGCAATCTCGTTTCAAGATGCTACAAGTACAGTTAAAGATGTCTACAGCCTATCATCCCCAAAGTGATGGTCAGACTGAGATTGTTAACAAGTGTTTGGAGACATATCTCAGGTGTATGACAGGGGAGAAGCCAAAGGATTGGGTCAAATGGGTACCATTAGCAGAATATTGGTATAATACAAACTATCATTCAGCCATTGATACTACCCCTTATGAAGTTGTTTATGGTCAAAAACCTCCTTTGCACATCCCTTATATGGCAAAAGATAGCCCTATGGAAGCTGTGGATAGAACTTTACAAGCAAGGGAACAAGTGGTGCAATTGCTCAAATTCAACTTGAAGAAAGCTCAAGACAGGATGAAGTCACAAGCTGATAAAAGAAGGTCTGATAGAGAGTTTCAAGTGGGTGATTGGGTTTATTTGAAGTTGCAGCCCTATAGACAATTGACAGTGAGACAAGGTAAGCAGCATAAACTCTCAGCAAAATTTTTTGGCCCATTTCAAGTGATTGGAAGAGTGGGCAAAGTGGCATATAAGTTGCAGCTTCCAGATTATGCTAGAGTTCACAATGTTTTTCATGTTTCCCAACTTAAACCTTGTCATGTGGATTCTGCTACTATGGGAGCATTTCCTGAATGTGATGGAGAAGGATTGATAGCTGCCAGTCCAATCAAGCTGCTTGAGAGGAAAATGATCAAACAAAATAACCGAGTGGTAGTGTTTGGCTTAATCCAATGGTCCAATGGGTCAGAAGAGAATGCAACCTGGGAAAGATTGGAGGACATAGTTCAGAGGTTTCCAGAATTTGTCTTAGATCCTTGAGGTCAAGGAACCTTTGAAGGAGGATGGAATGTTAAATGCAAAAGCAGAGAGTTACGTGCATAGCACGTGACAAGTCAAAGACAAGTCAACAAACCACATAACTAACTTTTCCGCCCAATTGTATCTTTTAAATACTTTCATTTCCCATTTTGTAAACTAGCTTTGATGAATGATTTTCTCCTATCTCTCTGTAACAAACTCAATTCTTGAATAACAAATCCAGTAATCATTTCACTTCGAATTACATTCTTGTTCAAGTAGTTCTAGTGTTTTGATTGTGTTAATCTCCAATCTTACTAAAGATTCAGGTTAAGCACGTTTCAATCATCAATTTTTTATGCTAATGAATTTGCTCCACAAATGTTTCATCATTAGTGTGACTGTTTAGAATAAAATAAGTTACATACTTTTATTAAACTGCGTCAGAGTCAAAAATTAGGAAGCAGATGTACAATTAGGATAAAGTAGAATTTTTCGTTACCTATAGTAATTAAGAATTGTGCATAAAGAGAATAAGTCAATTTGGACCAAACAATGGGCAAAAATATGCAACATTCAGAATAATAGCTAAAAAGCCAGTCAAAAATAAAATACTTATAAACAAATCGAAAATGTCATGATCTGTAAAGAAACTTAATTCAGTGTAAGATTATAAATTAGTACTGTAGCTATCAATTTCAAAAAGAAAAAATTGTACATAGAGAAACCTAATTTGATTATGATCATGTATCATGTATGTCCTTTTATAAATGCAATGTTAAGTTTCCCATCATGCCCATTTAAAGTCAAAATAAAATATTTCACCATGATGATATGAACTTTGTCCACAGTCCACACAAGATTCTGATGCTTAGCCATTAGTAACGAATATTTCAACATTTCGCTCAAACACTTCTAATAAGTTTTTACAATACTTATATTGCATATAAGTAATGGAGAATGAAACTTACATCTTTCACCATTTACATTAATTGTATTGCATATAAATGACATGAAAGGAAGAACTGTACATAAAGAAAATAAAGTTTTTACCCGAATGATAAAGTGGTTGAGCGACATAGATTCCACATGAGCTAGTCCAGCTAACAACTCGCATATGGTGTCACCCAGTTGAGATGATACTTTTTTCTGCAGTATGAAGCGAGGGAGAATCACAGCCTTCTTCAGAGAATCTACGTTTTCCAAGATAAAATGATTTTGAACCGCAAGACCTACACACTCAATACCATTTCTGGGCATGAAACTTTAAGTCCAAAAGCAGAGATCCCTGATCCACAGAAACCCTTTTTCTGCTGATCATGAATTCTTAAAGTCTTGAGCTTTGGACATGAAATAAAAAGAGCATCGCCCAACTTGTAATATGTAATGAAGCAATCTATCAAACATAACTTCTCGAGTAATGAACAAATTGTTGAAAACCTTTCTACCCGATCAAGTTTCGCAATGACAACATTGTTCAGTTCAAGAAACCTAAGTGCCGGAAAACACATACCATCAGGAAATTCTAAATAAGAACGGGAATACAAAAACAACCTTAATGACTCCAATGAATGACAATGTGGCAGAGTGATATCCTCATACAAACCCCTAGTGAAGAAAGTTAAGTCAAGTCTCTTGACTTTACGCATTACAGCGGCATCAACCCACCGCCATACAGTGGCGCAGCTATTAAGGGGCGGGAGGGGGCGCCCGACCCCCCGAAATTTTTTTTTGCGATGTAGGAGGTATATAGTTTTCGTGTAGAAAAATTTCGATATATTCGGTTTCGACCCCCCATTTTAATTGTGAATTTTTTTTTATACGTTAACCAAAAAAATTGATCCATTACATTTTACATAAGCCCATCTACCCAACCCAAACTAAAATCCATTAATAAACCAAATCCAAAACTAAAATCCATTACTTACTTACTTAGCCCATTAATAAACCAAATCCAATTAAAATAAAATAAAATAAATAATAACGGAACAAACCCTCCCCCTTCGAAGTCGACTGTCGACCCTCATCTCCTCCCAAGTCCCACCAGGTTATTGGTTTTTAATAATTTCTTTTTCAATTAGGTTATTGGTTTTTTTTAGAGTGAATTATACGAAGAAAAAAGAAAATTGTAGTCATGTTTCTTTTTCAATTGTAGTCATGTTCTTTGGACTTATTTTTAATAATTTCTTTTTCAATTAGGTTATTGGTTTTTTTAGAGAATATGTGTGAAATGGTTTAGTATGGGACAGATTTATACTTTGTCTTGTAGTTGAAACCTTTTTTTAATACTACGTAGTATTTAATTTTTGACCCGACCCGAATCGAATCACAGACCCGAACATATTACCCGAAAAATAGCGTAAGGAAAAAAAAATTAGATACCGACCCCCCACTGAAAATATTCTAGCTTCGCCACTGCCGCCATATTGTCGACTGCATGTAGTGATTATAAGTACTTAAGCGAAAACTATCCAAATCTAGGATACGGGTTTTAAGAACCCAAGAGACAAACTCTTTGAATTTTTTCAAAGTGCTTAAGCGAGAAACATCTAAGTCTATACCTGGAAAATGTGGGATTGAAGTCCATAAATACCTCCATCGTTTTGATAAAATGCTGGTTCGAACAACTTCTTCGGTTGTTGGAAGACCTTGAAGGATCAACTGAAGAATTGGGTCTGGCATGTTGCTGATGAAGTCGACGCCATTTTCATGATTTGAAGGCTTAGCTCGCTTGGATCTCTTCATAACATTGTTTTAGTAAAGCAGAAATGAAAAGATTTCGAGTGAGTATGGTCCTTTGGGTCTTTTGGCGTTCCGCACAAGTATTTTAATTGAGGGCTGTTTAGTAGGTGGGTGCTGGAAAGGGGTAATGGATTGATAATTAAGGGGTGTTTGTTTAAGGGTGCTTTTGGTTTGAAGATAGGATTCGGAATGAGTATATTGGTTTGAAAGAAAATAATGAGAGAGAAAATATTTATTGATTTAGACAGAGTCATTCGAGATGCTTCAAACTTGGCTAAGCCTTCACATAAAACTCGCCAAACGAATAAAAGTATAGTGTGCACAACCGTCTGAGTCGATGATATTCGTTTTGAAATTGAAAATATACATAGAAATTTAAATTAATAATTTTAAAATATAGAATAAAACATGATAATGGGTTGGGAACCACTAAAAAAGATTAGAAAACAAAAAAAATATTAACAAAAGTCACTCTTTTTGCCTGATATAAGGGCCCGTTTGGTATGAGTATTTTGGATTTGGATTTGGGACTTAAAGCAAAAAAAAATGATGTTTGGTGTGATTTTGTCATTAAATCCGCATGTAGAATTTCGAACTATATTCACTGCTTTTCTGACATAATACTATTCTGGTGGGCCCTTTTCTAATATTATTATTATTATTATTATTATTATTATTATTATTATTATATCTTTCATATAATGTGTTTTAATTTCAAATTCTCTATATTCTATATATATTATAGGAGGGAGGATTCACTTCCAAAATAATAAACAAATGATTAAAATACAATATCTGTAATAAAAAATTATTTTGCTCTAGGCTGGTAGTTTAGCCTCTTTTCTCAATCAGTTAAGGCCCAATATGCGATTGCGACTATATGTACACCTGTCTCGTAATATGTAATTTCATTTTTAAATGTTGCATTTTTAATATTCAAAGTCTATGTAATGTTTTTAATTTATGAATAAAAGTTTTCAATTTCGTATTACGTTTTTAAATTTGAATGTTTACGTTTTTATATTTTTACGTTTATGTTTTTAGTTTTGTAAGTATTAAAAAAAGGGAGTTAAAGGTGAATATAGTTGTTCCTTGTCCACAAATAAGTGAGTGGTGACTGGTGTGAGTAGAAGTGAGAGGAGAGAGAAAGCTGAGGTGGCAATAAGGTGTAAGGCTTCTAGTCTTAAATGCACACGTTCTTTTATTTTTCTTTTTTGCTTTTCCAATTCCCAAAATAGCATTTACTTTTTTATCCTCATAATTTCAATTTACTCCTCGTATATATACTTTAAAGTTTTCGTTAGAACCAATTGTAGTTGACAACATGATGCTAAACAAAATGTGTTTGTTTGAAAAATTGAAGTTCATATTGTGGCTATACAATTTTCACTTTGTTTACTTATGACCCGACTTCACCCGTTGTATTTGCCTTTTATTTATACGAGGCTTCCCTCAACCCGTGCGATGCACGGTCTGGTGGTTGAGGGGTTATGTTTTTATCCGTAAAAAATCATGTATGACTTAACACATATTATATCCTGTACATTGAACCAAAACATTGTTTGTGACTATAAAAGTTGCTGCATTGTAACTATGTGTAGCATAAGACAATTATAGCTTACTAACTGACCCGTGCGATGCACAAATGTTGTATTTAATTGTTCATCACGTAATTTTTACATGTCAGCCATACCAAATGAAATTTCATTCTAATTATAAGTTGCACTATGACATATAAGAATGAACTGATAAATCGTTAAGATTTTAATTATATGTTGACCCGTGTGGTCATATTCAACATCATGTTGACCCGTGTGGTCATTTTCAGCTTTGAAAATACCCGACTTTCTTGACACCACAACTTTGTCAACAACATCAATATAATTCAATGATTACTTTTTCCCTTTCATATGGCATACTTAATACGGATAATTTAACTTCACAGTCTCAAAATACAGTTTACCAAAACACAACCCACTATGTTATTCGTTTCACTTAATTTGGATATATGCACATATTATATAAATAACTACGAAATTATAATTTAATGAAAAGCTTATCCCCCTTAATTTAATTGTTCTTAGATTGAAAATCCACGTGTTTTTTACGTAATGTTGGTGCAGACAGTTGAATGAGCATATGGCGGAATTTAGATGCCTTTTAGAGAAGTTTATAGTTTTTTTTTTATTATTATTTTTTTTTTTATTTTTTTTATTGTTATTGTCCTTTTATTTTAGTCTATGTAATTAGTTATATGTAATGTATTGTATTTATTTTGGTTGATTTGATTGTGATGTTCATAGCTTAATGGTTGGTACTAATTAGGTTTCCACTATTTAAAATAGTTAATTCACTTTAAAAGAGTACATGTGAAGAGGTTTTTTTCAAGATATTATATTTAAATGAGGCTTTTCACATGTAATCTTTTTATATGAATAAGTTAGGGTAAATTATTTTTGGCCTATTTATTTGGTACTTTTATCATAGTGAGTTATAAAACCATTTGTACTTTGATTTATTTTGTTTTCAATGGCAGATTTCGAGATGTAAGGATAGAATATACAACAATGTATAACTTGGATTGCGTCGGTACCGTTTTTGTTTCAAATAATTCCATGGATCTCGTAACCAAAAACATATAAAATGTACATGCCACCATTATAATTTTGAACCAAGTTTAAGCTAAACATAAATTCTACAAACTTCATATTACTCATAACTCATGATCAGACTCGATACACACATTGTTCTATCATCTCCACACATGTCTACGATTCGCATGAGACCAATACGTATGCACTATATTATTGAGTTATTGGCACAAATAAAAGATCGATCTTTATGGCAAGCAAAATTCGATCATCCGCACGGGTTATAATGCATCGTTCCGGACGATTCTAATATTTCCAACCAACGTTATGATCTTAATGATAGCTTTTTTCATATAAAAGATGAATATCGTTCTTGGTACCATTAAATGTTAACGGGGATAAATAAAATCATCATATACTACTAAAACTTAAACAATAACACTATGGTACCATGATATTCCAAAGTAACTAAAAAAAAAAGCCATCGTAAAGTGGTCACATGGCATTACTTTGTTTGTGAGTTTACAGTTCACTTCACTGAGTTCTATCAATAAAAAAAAATCAACACACCTGAAAAGGATTTATGCAAGCAAAGGAAATATTTTGTTTGTGATGTAATAATACCTTAGAGGCAAAATCGTTGATAGAGAGCTTATGAAAATCAAGAAAAGAACGCTTGGCTGGACCGTATCTTATTTTTTTTTTACTCTAGTTATTTGGTCGTAGTAAGTACATATTACGTGATATCAAGTCCAACCCAACAACCATTCCTAATGTTACAGTATTTCAACTAACCCTACACACACTCAATACCTAATATTTCTCTCTCAAACATCACGCCTCCATATTTTTCTCATCAAACCGATCAAAATAATCTTCTAATCCTTTCCAACTTAAAAATGCAGTGATCATCTCTTATCTTTGTTCATAACCACAAAACATTTTCGTCTTCTTTAATTTCATTCGAACCATTCAAGAATAAATCGGCTTCAAGATCTTTTATAAAGGTCTCGGGTAAGATGACGCTTCTGTTTATGTTCGAGTCTTTCATTTAAGATCTGTGATGGTTTTGTGTTCAACTAAAAAAAATCTTTAAAAGATTTGTGAAAAGTTGAACAGATCTGAGATCTTGGTTTTTTCCTTTTTTACGTTTGAAATTTGTTTGTGTTGTCGAAGAGATGGGATTGTTGATATTTTAGATTGGAGTTTGCGGTTATGATTTTGGAGGTGGGTCGTTGTTGGTTGTAACGGTGAGATGGATTTGGTGTTGTGGTTATTTATAATCATACAAAGTCATACAAATGGTCTCCTTTAATTACTTAGTTTTTAAAGATTTAATGGTGCAAATGTTTCAAATTCTTTTTGGGTGTAAATGATTGGAAGATGGTTCAGATTCGTAACAGCAGGATGTGAATGCTGGATGGTTTGTTTGCCTGAAACTGCTGCAACACTTCCCATTCCCACCTTTCATAAACGAAATTGTTTGTAGTTATTTCGGTATGCATAGTCATGGTTGTACCGAACTTTTGGTTGTGCACAACCCCCCTTGCACATTAAATTAAGGGGGATAAGCTTTAAGTATAATAGATTTATAAAATTATCATAAACTTTCTTATTTTATTTACGACTGAAAAAGATTTGTATTATTTTTATACTATTTTTAAACTACATGGATTGAAAAAAAAAAAAAAAAAAAACAAAAAAACAAAAAAAAAAACAAAAACAAAAACTAGTTTCACTTTGACAAATGAAAAACTAAAATTTTAAATTATTTACAAAGCGAAGTGAGCTGAAAATCGTGCCACGCACAGTCAAAAATACTACATCCGCCACTGCCCCTGTGGTTTACTCGAAATTTATTGGGTTTTTTTTTTAAAATAAAATAAAAATTGAATATGGTGGAGTGGTTCGGTGCGATTATTCACTTTGGTTTTTCTATGGAAACCAAAACCGCACTGCAAATCTCGATTTTTCTATTTTTTCTCGCTTTGTATTTGTTTTTTTTGGTTGTTTTGTTTTTATTGATATTTTCGGTTTGTGGTTCGATTTCTGCTTACCCCTAATAGAGTGGTTATACAACAATTATACACTTTTGCCCAGTACTGCATCAAGTCTTCAGGATGAATCACAGCTTTCTTCAAAGAACAGACGTCTTCAGGGCTAAATTCACCTCTACGACACATAACAAGTTTTGGGCAAGAAACCTTAAGACCACACCAAAAGTCCGCCTTATGCACAGACCAAATGTTTTTCCAGTTACGAATTATCAAAGTCCTTAGCTTAGAAGATGAAACACATATAGGATCAAGTATTCTTATAAAACAGTCTATCAAACTCAACTCCTCGAGTAATGGATACTTTTTAAGAAACGTTTCCACTAAATCATAATCGAAACAGTAGACGTTGTTGAGCTCAAGAACCCTAAGTGCCCGAAACTCTGTACAACAAGGCAAACTTATAGGACGTTGATACACAAAAAGCCTTAATGCCTCCAACAATTCACAAGTTAGTAAAAATTCAGCATTAAGGCTCTTTGACTTGCCTATAATTTGATTAATGCCTCATTTTTTACTTGCCTTAATGCCTGAGTTTTTGACTTGCCTATAACTTGTGTACAGGTTAACCGATAAATGAGGAGAGATATCAATCAAATTATAGTGGAATTGAATTAATACTCGATTTAAGTTTTAATCCCACTATAGTTTGATTGATATCTCTCCTCATTTATCGGTTAACACTTTGAGAAATTTTGAATTAAGGGTTAACTTTTAGGTTGCGGTTTGTATTTTTAACTGATTAGGTACCAACTAATCATTTTTTTTTTACCACATATAATTTTTTTTATGGGTCTTCATATAAGTTTTGGCACAAAGCCATCAAAATCCACATGACGACCCTCATGTGAAGGGATGTTAGATGTTTGGTTGGTTTCAAAATGAGGGGTTGACATAGGTGAAATGGGGTAGGTAGAACTTTTGCTTACATTTCTGCCAAAGAAATCATTAGCTGGTGGTGCATATATTTTATATACAAAGGAAGGTGTATTCCCCCGTCACAAAACTACTGAAATGTTATATGCGGCAAAATGGGAGGGCCAAACGACTAACAAACACTTATACAAAATCACCCATTCAGGGGTGTTAACGATCCGAGCCGAGTCGAGTTTTTGCCTAAATGAGCTAGGCTCGTTTATAGACAACTCGGCTTGAGCTCGGCTCGAGCTCGAATAAACTTTTGTAAATTGGCTCGAGCTCGAACTCGAATATTTTTTTGTTGTTCGAGCTCGAGCTCGAAGCTCGTTTAAGATTTATAACTTTTTTCTTTTTTTCTTTTTTTTTTCCTTTACTCTTACAATGAACTAACTTTCAAATTTCAAGCTTAATATTCCATATAAAAGATTGAACTTGATAGGCTCGTTTATTAACTCAAGCTCGAGCTCGAAAGCTCGTTTACAATTATAAAAATTGTTCTAATGCTCAAACTAAAGTTTATATACTCCATAACTTATAAGATCAAAAAAGTGTTTAAGAACACACAATTAATGTTTTATAACATCTATCTAAAGCTTAACTAAGTTTCAAAATAAGGTGGGGCTTGCTTATATAGAGTTTTTTCTCTTGAATGTTTCTCTCTTCAAGCGATGTGGGATAAGTTTACTAGTAATGTCACTCCTATATTTTGATTTCTCTTGTTCTTTTGATATTTTTAAAGTTTATTTCTTTATTTTTTTTGTCTAAGTATCTACTATATTTATTCAATAAAACCTGGTACAGATCTTCTTCAATAAAACCTTTCATTTGAATTTTGTCTCTTAGTCACAGTGCATTGGTCCAAGTTGGAAGCTGTTGTAGTACCAAAGATAAGCAAAAAAAACATTTTAAATACGTAGTACCATTGTACCAAATTAGCCAAATGTAGTAACTTTGATCATTGAAAAATGTATATACTTATGACTGTATTAGACATTTTGCAAAAGAAGTTGCCATATTGATTTGTAATAACGATTCCAAATTCGAAATTAAGTCATATTTACTGCAAAAGAAGTTGCCATATCAATTTTTTGCTTTAATTTCTTTTTTAGACTAGTTCAATCGATTGGACTAGTTGAACTATTAAATAAGAAATATTGTTTTGTTTAACTAAATAACTATGAGCTGATGTTACTCTTCTGGTTAATAAGATTCACTACATACTTATTTGTAGTGTTTTTGTATTTGAGTAATATGTGATTGTAAAAGTAATAACACAATCATCGAAGCATTGCTATAATGGTATACTTCCTCATCGTATACGTCTATTTTCGGTCAAGGATGACTTCTAAAAAAATAGGTCATGGGTTCA
Source organism: Artemisia annua (assembly GCA_014162995.1). Classification (NCBI taxonomy): domain Eukaryota; kingdom Viridiplantae; phylum Streptophyta; class Magnoliopsida; order Asterales; family Asteraceae; genus Artemisia; species Artemisia annua. Next base: position 24,407 of record LBNU01033955.1, read on the forward strand.
ATCCCATATTTTGGCTAAAAGGTTACTGGAAAAAGTGTCTGTTGCTTAGGGGTTGGGTCGTTAGGAAAGGTCAGTCGATACTCACAAGGGGTGCATGGGCTCAAAGTTTCTCCGTTGATTAAAACCTTTTAGAGAAAAGTAATCACATAAATCGGTAAACGCAAACTATAGATGTTTAACTTGTATAGTTGAATGATTACTTCCAGGCTTTCAGCTATTCATTCTAATGATCTAACTCGATCACGACACATGCGAAAAAATGACAAGTTTTGACACGTCGGGTTGCAACACACTAAGTTTTACAACCCTCCTATGCAATGTATCTAATAGTTGTAGTGTAGTATTGGTAAGTTCAGGGGATTAATCGTTCTCTAAGGGAATAGTGGGGTAAATTCAAAGAGTATGTCGTCTAAATCTAAGTATTGAATGGATAGTCTAATAAATAGGTCATGTGTTGTATGTAGGTGTAAATAAACTCATGTTATCATGTGTTTCATTTGTTTGTGTATGTTTAAGTGTGTGACACGATAACTTGCGACTTGAATTTGATTTGGAATCACATATTTCAGCACATGACTCATCTATTGACCAAACTCGTAAGAGACAAAGATGAGAAAAGCCTTAATACATAAATACCACGTTTAATTTCATTGAATATCAAATAAATTTATACTTCACTTTGATTCTCCGTAATTCATGGTGTATAATTGCTATAGGTGAATGACTCACTTTGCGTTGTGTAAGAAAACTTTTTCCATGTCTAACTTTGAAGTTTTTACATTTCATTTTTAGTATCGAGTGTTACAATTATTAAGAATTTTACAAATTTGACTTTTAATATCTTGATTTTCTAGAAAGATTACACTGACTATTTCAAGTTGATAGATTAACATGGAATGATTGTTACAAGTTTAAATATTACTTTTAAAAACCAAAATTCATTTCGTTTATACCAGAGAAAAAGTGTTCAAATGCTTTATATTTGTTTAGGATAAGATTAAATAATAATAGAAAAAAGGTAATAAATTAGTATTAAAAGATATTTAAAAAACTTGTCATTTATTTGGTTAACAATATTGTAAAAACTAAAAGTTTTTTTTTCTCTACAAAAAGTGTACTTGAAATAAAGATGTAAATCAAAGAAAACACATCCCACATTGAAAAAGAGAAGAAAAAGAAAAAAGTGAGGAGCCTATAAAAACTAGGTCCAAAAAAAAAAAGAGGAGGTTCGTTTAAGTTATGACATAAGTCTAAAAAATATGTAGCTTAAAGTTTATAAGTTATGACTTGAGTCTGTATCTTATTAGAATCATATATTAAAATATTAAATTTTATAATAAGCTTAAAAACTTATATAGATTAAGACTTACATGTTAAGCTCGAATAGCTTGTTCGGCTCGTTAAGCTCGAATAGCTCGTTCGGCTCGTTAAGCTCGTTCGACTCGAAACAATTAAACGAGTTTTCGAACGAGCCGAGCCTAACATTAGTTTTCAAAGCTCGGCTCGTCAAACTAAACGAGCACTAATATTTGTTTGAGATCGACTCGAGCTCGAAAGTATTAAGCTCGAACTCGAGTTAAACGAGCTCGAGCTCGAGTAGCTCGTTAAAAGCTCGACTCGTTAACACCCGTGTTACCAAACCCATTGGTTTTACCACTTCTGACACACTATGTTTTGCTCAAACCAAACAAATGCAAATACCCAAATCCAAAAAGCATCTACATAAGAAACCTAGTTAGTAGTTACCATAGCATGACTGCATATTAGTTACAGTTTGATCACAAGCTTGAGTTATCAATCAGTGCTTCAAAAGAGTAATCAATTTCACAGTTGAAGAAGCCTTGTAGACTTTCGACACTTGATTAATTGTCTCTGTTGACTTCTCATGGTACGTTACTTCATTATGCCAACTGAAAACCATTTCCTCCAACGAATTTGCATACTCGAGTAACCAACGGGCAATTAATTTATGTTTTTCTCCATCAAATTCAAGAAACTCTACCCTTTTGAGATGACGAGTCAATATTTCCCTTGTTTCAACTTCATGTAACGCCCAATATTCCGGTTTAGAGGATTCCTAAATCATCAAAGAATTGCATTATATGTTCATCTTGAGGTTGCAAAACGTCAAACTAGATTGTGGAATTCTTGAAACATGTATTAAATGCTGATCATTCACGTTTTTTAAGCTTCCAAAGTAAAACTTAAGGTAAAAAATTCAAATCTTTTTCAACCAAACAGATGATGATTTAACCCTGGTTCTATATATGATCTAAATGTATCAGGAAAAATCAACTCATTTATGTATGAACAAGTCAATATGGCTAATGTTTATTTATAACGGGTCAAGAGCAGTTTAGACTTTAGATGGCCCACAAAGTATTCAACGCATTTAGAGGTGGCCAAAACCCGGTTCGGCAAAAAACCGGAACCGGTTCCAAACCGGGGCCGGTTCATGGTCAAAGTCAAAGAACCGGATCCGGTTCCAATCCGGTTCGGTTCTTTTCGGATCCGGAGGCATAAAAACCGGGACCGGTATACCCGGTTCCGGATCGGTTCCAAATCCGGTTCGGTCCCAACCAAAAAAACAAAACTGATTGAAACAGAATCCAATAACACGTAGTTTTAAACCGCCTCAAAACTCAAGTATAATTCCTTTTTAACCTTTACCCAAGAATTAATACAATCACCGTTTAAAAGAGTTTGCGACTTACATGATTGTAGCGTGGTATGAAGCCTTTTGTGAATCAAACCTCGTCTGAACCGGGTTGTCAAAGTTAGGTTGAAACGGCAAACCTCTTGAATCACAATGGTGAGCTTAGAATCTTTATCGAAGCGCCCTCCCTCGTCATATACAAAATACTCCCATCACTCCGTCCCAGATAACATTTTGATCCGACCCCGAAACACACCTTTTGTTGCTTTACAATGATTATCGTGTGCTTCTTTCAACGTAGAGTTCCCATCGCATTGATACTAGTGTTACAAGCTTACAACGAGCCCTTCTTGTACCACCGACATCCTAAACCAAAGTCCGAAATGAACACCAAATTCTTGGTTTTCGGGTTGTTTTCACCGAAACTTCATACGGTTGGTTTGTAGAACCTTGAGCTTGAGATAGCGGCATTAATTTGATGATGTTTGGTTGAGATTGAGAAGCTTGGTTTCTTCTAGCCATTTTTTTTTTCAAGTTTGTGAGCAATTTTGAGTGTTTTTCTTGATTTGATTGTTGTGATTCAACCAAAATCAACCTTGTTATTTATAATGATGTTTAGGAGGTGAATTTGGTGTTTATTTATGTTTTGTACCGTTTCTAAACGGCTGATTAAAGCCATACGTCT
>LBNU01033955.1:27894-51873 GCA_014162995.1 Artemisia annua
AAGAACCGGTCGAACGGTTCCCAAGAACCGGTAGACATAAACAAACAGTGGGCATGCTTATATTTTGCATTTTCGGGGTTTTTTTTTTTTCGTTCGCGTTTTTACACAATAAACTGTAATAAACTTCGACTTTATTAAAAAAACTAATAAACGTTACACATAAAGGTCCCGGTTCACAAATTTATTACATTTTGACTATTTATTCCTTGTTGGGTTTCATCTTCATCTTCATCTCAACATCAACGGCGGCTCTTGCGGCACTTGCTTCCTTCATCGTAGGCGATTTCCTTCTTCCGGTAAGATTGATTACAATAACCTTCTCCAACCTCCAAAAAAACGGCTATAATGCCCACTGTGAACAAAAGTGCAGAAAAAGAGGATATGGCCGTTGGAACCGGTTCGGAACCGGTTCCCAAGAACCGGATCGCGAACCGGTGTGTAATTATCCGGTTCTGAACCGGTTCGAGCTGCAGGATGATGGAACCGGTGTGGAATCGCCGGATAATCTTGGAACCGGGACCGGATCTTGCCGGAACCGGTTTTGACCGGATTCAGTTCCGGATTATTTTTCGGTTCCGGTTCAGGAACCGGTTCACTTGGCCACCTCTAAACGCATTAGATCATTATTTCACTTGTAAATTCTGTAATCATGTTTAATATATTAACTATAATCTTTATAAGAACGGGCAGAGGGAGTGTAGGGCTGTAGGCAGATCAATGTAACAAAACCCACCCAGTTCAACTAATCTGAACATTTTACACATCTTTTTTCCCAATTAAAACCTACCCTTTTCTATCCATAATTCAAGGAATTCTGTCTAAATACTATGCGAGATATATGTTCAAGTTTCTTTCTTCTTTTCTTCCACGCACACGTGTGTAACATATGATATGTGCATGTCGAGATTCAGAAATCAGAACATTAAGTGTGAGTGAGCAATGATCATCCAAGATTATGATACAACAAAAGGAATTAGCTGAGATGAGAAAGACTACCTCTTGAATGATCAAATGAAGAGATTCCAAAATCGGAGAACATTTGATAATCCGGATGATAACATTCAAAGTGAAGGCATCAAGTGTTGTGGTTATCTCCAGTTTCTTCAAATTGGGAAGAGATGTAGGAAAATCTCTTATCGGGTCACGTGCAGCATCCATGCACTATCAAGTAAAACAGCAGATTCCAGTAATTGTGATGGGTTGATGATGATTAGGAAACGTACCGATGATATTCACGAAAGTATTAAAAACGACGAAAGTAAAGAAAGCATAATTCAATTAAACATGCAGATTTACATGGCTCAACCAAAATTTGACTGGTATTTAAGGCCACACATGCTAGTCACTCTTAATAACTCGATCTTAGAGTTCACAATTAAATGACATGTGTATGAATATGTGGAAAAGGAATAGGCTGAATATCACAAGAACAGAAAAATGTTATCTACCAAATACTACTTCCGTCCTATGACAAATGAATTGTCTCCCTTTTTGAAAAATTTAGGGCGAAAATTACATATATCATCAATTTTTTATGCTAATGAATTTGCTTCACAAACGTTTCATTATTAGTGTGACTGTTTAGAATAAAATAAGTGACATACTTTTATTCAACCGCATCTGAGTCAAAAATTAGAAAACAGATGTACATTGATAAACAGTAGACTTTTTCGTTACCTATAGTAATTAAGAATTGTGCATAAAGAGAATAAGTCAATTTGGACAAGACAATGGGCAAAATATGCAACATTCAGAATACTAGCTAAAAAGGCGAATACTAGCTAAAAAAGCAGTCAAAAAAAAAACTGATAAACAAATCCAAAATGTCATGATCTGTATAGAAACTTACTTAAGAGTAAGATTATAAATAAGTACTGTAGCTATCAATTTCAAAAAGAAAAATTGCACGTAGAGAAACCTAATTCAATTATGAATTATGTACATGTCCTTGTATAAATGCAACGTTAAGTTTTGCCTCCTGCCCATTTAAGTGAAAATTACATATTTTGCCAATTATTGATGATATGAACTTTGTCCACAGTCCACACAAGATTATGATGCTTAGCCATTAGTAACAAATATTTCAACATTTCGCTCAAACACTTCAAATAATTTTTTACAATACTTATATTGCATAAAAGTAATGGAGAATGAATCTTATATCTTTCACAATTTACATTACTTGTATTGCATATAAATGACATAAAAGGAAGAATTTTACATATAGAAAATTAAGTTTTAACCTGAATGATAAAGTGGTTGAGCGACAAAGATTCCACATGAGCTATTCCAGCTAACAACTCGCATATGGTGTCACCCAGTTGAGATGATACTTTATTCCGCAGTATGCAGTGAGGGAGAATCACAGCCTTCTTCAGAGAATCGACGTTTTCCAAGATAAAATGATTTTGAACTACATGACCCACACACTCAAAAATCACCAGTTCTGGGCATGAAACCTTAAGGCCAAAATCAGAGATGCCCCATCCACCAAAAGCTCTCTGCTTATGAATCCTTAAAGTCTTGAGTTTTGGACACGAAATAGAAAGAGTATCGCCCCACTTGTGTTTTGTAATGAAGCAATCTATCAAACATAACTCCTCGAGTAACGGACAAATTGTTGAAAACCTTTCTACTAGATCAAGTTTCGCAATGACAACATGGTTCAGTTCAAGAAACCTAAGTGCCGGAAAACACATACCATCAGGAAATTCTAAAGAAGAACGGGTACACAAAAACAACCTTAATGACTCCAATGAATGACAATGTGGCAGAGTGATATCCTCATACAAACCCCTAGTGAAGAAAGTTAATTCAAGTCTCTTGACTTTACGCATTACAGCGGCATCAACCCACCGCCATATTGTCGACTGCATGAAGTAATTATAAGTGCTTAAACGAAAACTGTCCAAATCTAGGGTTTCGTTTTCAAGAACCCAAGAGATAAACTCCTTGAACTTTTTCTTTTGTAGTGCTAGTTTTTTAGGGTTTTTTGGTGCTCGAGAAACATCTAAGTCTATAGATGGAAAATATGGAATTGAAGTCCATAAATACCTCCATCGTTTTGATAAGATGCTGGTTCGAACAACTTCTTCAGTTGTTGGAAGACCTTGAAGGATCAGCTGAAGAATTGGGTCTGGCATGTTGCTGATGAAATCGACGCCATTTTCATTATTTGAAGGCTTACCTCGCTTGGATCTCTTCATGATTCTGTACGTCTTATTCATCTCACAGACGAATGAAAAGATTTCGAGTGCCGTTGGTACTTGGGGTCTTTTGGGGCTGCGCACAAGTATTTTTTAATTGAGACTCAAGATTTTCATGAATAAAAATTTTCTTTTATACAAAAGCAGAATTGTGACCATAATATTTTTAGTAGTTTAAAATCAATTACTCCGTATTTATCTCACAATATACACATTAAAAATTTATATGCCACATGTTTGAATGAACATGACCTAAACTCAGAACCATGCATTTAGATAAAATACATTATCACAATAATAGACTATATAAATGACATATTTAAGGTTAATCTATCATTTTTGTTAAAAGTGATTGGTTTTGAAAGCAATATATTACAACTAGTTACTTTTTGCGTGTTTATAAGTGCTTGGTTAGAGGCTTCGAAGCTTGTAATTATCCCACGATTCCTCACAACATCTATACCCCTAATAATAACTTTATATTAATGATACATTTACTGGGTTAAAACCTTTTACACAAAACTTTTATGTTAATGATACATGCATATCTTTCTAACAACCATCCTCAAACAACAAGCGGAGCCACGATTTGAAGTTAAGGAAGACCATACTTAAATTTAGAATAATAACGATCCATATTCTAAACACCGTTTGAAAACAAATCTACTGTTTTTTTTTTCCATTGTTCAACCTAAAATTGTAAAGTTTAAGAACTAAACCATATTGGGACAAACAAATATAGATTTGTACCATGTAAAAAATAATAAACTTATGTCTTCAAAATCGAGCAGTTTGTTCTTCACATCAACTTTGAGTTTTGCACTTTTACCATCAATTTTTTATTTTTTTCTTTACATGTCACAAAAGTTTTCTTATATTGTACTCCGTAATTAATTTTGAAACGCGATACAAATACCCAAAAAATAGGCATCTAAAACTTTGTATGCGTCCAGTTAATTCGCTAACAAAAGAAATGGAATAATAAAATATGGATACATATGAAAACTAGAATAAGACAATAGGTTAACTAATCTGCTAACAAAATAAATGGAATAATAAAATATGAATGTCATATTACAATTTAAGGATAATGGTTTAAAAATGCAACTAACCTGGCACCTTTTATTATCGTCTACATTGTGTAAGATAATGAAACCCGTAGGTATAACTTTATTAATAAGCACTATATATAATAGTGAAACCCTAATACCCAAAACCCATAAACCGGGCTTGGGCCTAATTATCCACTAACACTCCCCCTCAGTTCGAGCGGCGAAATCGCGAAAGCTCGAACTGGAGTAGTAAACTAAGAAAGCAAAAACAATAAACCAAAACAAAACGGAATAACCTAAAACCCAAATAAACGAAGAAAGCAAATTCGACGCCTACAAAAGTCGTCTCGGGAATTTATACCCCGGATTCGACACCAACAAAAGTCGTCTCGGGAATTGATACCCTGGATTCTGCACCAACAAAAGTGATCTCGGGAATTTATACCCTAGATTCGATACCAACAAAAGTCGTCTCGGGAATTGATACCCTGGATTCGACACCAACAAAAGTGTTCTCGGGAATTGATACCCTAGATTCGACACCAACAAAAGTCGTCTCGGTGGCAGTAAATTGGATGATGATGTTTCTTCTGTGAATGTATGGTGGTTGGGGTCGGTGGTTGTACCGCAGTTGATTAAGTAGTGATCGGTTGGTGAGTATTAGTCAACAAGATCTAGAACAAAAAAAAAAGAAAAGAAAATAGGAGAAAATATATAACAAAGATGATGATCGGAGGAAGCCCCTCGGGACCTCCGGCGTGTGGCTGGCGGCGGCGGAAGATTAAAGTGGCGGAAAGATTATGGTGTTGTGGATCTTAATGGCCTGATACCATTAATGGCCTGATACCATGTAAGATAATGAAACCCGTAGGTATAACTTTATTAATGAGCACTATATATAATAGTGAAACCCTAATACCCTAATACCCAATACCCACAAACCGGGTTTGGGCCTAATTATCCACTAACACAATGAACTTTTATTTTTTCTATTAAATCATTAAATTGCCTAACTTTTCCTATTGTATGACAAGTTATAAATATCGCTAGGCGCTAGCCAAGCGGCCGGTTACAGCCTAGCAATTAATCGGTTACACGTGGATTAATCGAATTGTGTTAAATCACAGCCCAAGGTGCATTTGAATAGTTGTGACGAGTGATTTGTGAAAAATGGGAGGTATATTTATATAAAAACCTGAATTTTAATTTTTGGAAAAAGTTGACCCGTGTTAACGGAGTTAGCCGATTTAGCCAATTTTTTTTTCTGATTTGACCGATTTATGCCCAATTTGACGATTTGTATCTGATTAATAGGTACGTTGACCGATTTTTGACCAATCCGATTAATATAGGCGAATTAGTACAAATTCGGGCGGTTAATCTCCTAGCACCTAGGCGCGGCCGGTTTTTACAGCACTGTTGTATGCACTATCACAGGTAAGCTTTGACGTGACATATATTAAATATATTTATCTGTTATATATTTATCCACGTGTGAATAAATAAATAAAACACTCCAACTTAAAATCATTAAGACTAAGTGTAGTAAGGCATCATCACTCCAGTCCTCAGCGTATGTGGCATCATCAGACGTGTCCTATCTTGCTAAACAACCCACACATGTGGCGTCCCACAAGGACAATTTTGTTGAATTGGTCGCAAAAGCGACCGAGTTAAGAGGAGAAGGGACTAGTGTTTGTGTGTGTGAGTGTTATTAATTATTTTTGAGGTATGTTTTTGAAGGTGTCATCCGTCTCTTTGTTACACTAAGTTGATCATGAAGTAATCTTGGAGAAAAAAAAACACAGGGGATGTAGGTCTCTTGATGGTCCTTATTTTACTTAGTCTAACACATAACCCACTTCAACTTTCTACAACCGCATTTCTTTTTCCACCCCTTCAACCACTGCCACCACTCCCACCAACTTTCACAAATATGGCCACCCTCGTCGGAGAGACAAAACAACCCCTATAAGAGTTCCAGACTACTTTATTGGAGCAACAACAAAATCATCCACTGCACGAACCATGTCTAAGCTTCGAGTCCAATTACCAACCTAAATATTTCAACACCGCTCAAAATCGGACTAGCATTATCAGCATCCCCACATCACTTGCGGGCCAATACCAACAGTCTAAGTGTCTGACTCATCCTTCAAATTGTGACAAAGTCCTTATAAACAGGCACTGCGAAGTTACCAGTCAAGCTCGATAAATCCAAATGAAAATAAGCACTATCCAAGTTTATATAAATATTAAAAACAAGTGTATTCAAAAACTCATTCAAAATATCACAAAAATGTACCCGAAAAAAGGTAAGCAAAACGAGGATCCACCAGAAGAACCCAAGTGACATTATGTCCAAATTCAAAATGATTTCATAAGTCAAACTTTGAGGATACTTAATAGATGAAGGGTTTATCGACACACTTGCTACCGAGCTATTAAGATGAAGATATAAATCCAATAAATTCTTCAAACAAAAAGCCAAAATCAACCAATTCAAACCTTCAACTCATGCCCGATGAAACCAATTAAGATACAACAGCCACAATTACAAAACCCTAATTTCATTAAAATTGAGTATTTTTTGTTTGGATGAATCAAATCATCAATTGATAGATCAAAAGCCAAAATTTTCATTTTCTAAGTGAAAAACATAATTTGATTGGAAACAATTTGAGGATTTTGAATTTGAATTGTTAAATTGATCGATCAAAAACATGAATTTGATCATTTTTATTTTGTCTCACGCGAGGTGGCAGATATATGGAGGTTGGTGGGGGAGGAAGAAGAAATGGTGTTGGAGGAAGTTGAAGTGAGTTATATGTTAATGATGTTGAGTTCGAGTGTTATATTTATTTTATTTTATTTTATAGATGAATACCCGTGCATAGCAATGGGATTTTATAACGTCAGATAGTTGAAATGATAAAAAAAAATTATGAGTTATAAATGAAAAACAATAAATGGTTTAAGAATTTGGGGATTAAGCACGATTTAAACTCTATGAAAATAATATGGGATATATAGTTTATAAATGAAAATAATAATAAAAGCTTATGTTTTATGAAATATGAAATGAATTAACACATTGGGGTTGTTTCTATAGGCAAGGAAAAAATTGAATTTTCCCGCCTTGCAAGAAGTCAGCCTTTCAATGCTTTTCGTGTCCAACAAATAGTGTTTCCAGCCTTGCATTTTAATTTCATCTGCAAGTTTTTAGTTTTCAGTTTCAGTTTCCTTCAATATGTCTAAGTTTGAGTTTGCAAGTTTCCTTAAATATGTCTAAGTTATCCTTGCATTCAAGACTTCAATAGTTACTTTAATTATCTTCCAACCTTCAATAGTTACTTTATTATCTAAGTTTCCTACAATACTTTTTAGTTTTTCACTTTCAAGATTTTTGGTTTTTATAGTATAGATTTACACGCGGATAAATATATAACGAAACAAATATACTTGAAATATGTCACGTCAAACCTTACTCGTAATAGTGCATACAATAGGAAACATTATGTAGTTTAACGATTTAATAGAAACAATAAGAATTTGATGTCGACAATAGTAAAAAGTGCCAAGTTGAATGCATTTTTGGACTATTATCCTACAATTTAAATTCATAGCAGTTGGTGATATTATAATGCAATAAGCCAACAATCTACCTTTTTCGATCATTTATTTTATGAATGTACTAGTTTTAACCCCTGCGCAAACACGGGGTTGTTACATAATATTTTTCTATGAAATTATATAAAATACTAGTTATAATACCCGTGCACGCACGGGGTTTTGACATATATTTTTTTTATCATATATTAATACCATCTATATTTACTTAAAATGTAATGAACTTTACATTTATTACTTTAGTATAAGTCATAACCGTAGATACCAATTTATATGTTTTAAACTTTTGAGTTGATCTTTGATGGATAGTTTGGAAACAAACCCCAAAACACACTCAAAATAGGTTATATGATACATCAAGGCACTAAAAATATAAGTAGTTTTAATAAGAAATTCAAAGACACCTAACATGTAAAATGACACCAAAATAATCACTTAAGCCAAACATTAAAAGATGATTATACTGCATATAATATAAGTATCAATATAATCACTTTTACGGCTCAATTCCAAATACCCTTTAAAAAGTTATGACCACCACATCTTATACACTTTTTAGGATGGAAGTTAAAGAAAAAACAAAAAATTGGGTATTCAACTTTTAAAGTAGGCACCTGCCCAGATAGTCCGGAAACATCAAAATCTCTATTATACCGCATTTGATCAATATGCTAATGATGTTTTTGTTTTCGTTGATGTTGAAAACTTGAGAGTGTTGTTGCTCAAAATTCCTGAACATTTTCTTTTTATCTAGCAACATCAACTACTTGATGTTGTTGTGCCTCAAATAACTGATGCTGAGCATCTACGGAAGTACCTGGTCCTTGAAAGCCTAACTTCGGCTGCATATTAGAAGGCATACTCAGTCCCATTGGTCCAATTGGTCCCATTTATCCCAACGCTGATCGCATATACCCTTGGGATCATCCATATTTAAGAGTTTCTTCATCTCGTTCTGAAAATGATAATAATGCATAAAATAAGTACAATGCACTCCTAAACAAAACCAAATTTGATAAGAGTCATTTAACAGAATGTTTGCACACTTAACAGTCCATTACCTCGTGAGCTAATATTCTATGCCATACAGTCGAATGGATGAAAAGGCTAAAACCAAAGTGGATTCAAATTAAAAAACCACCTAGAAATATTATTGTTGTATATTTGTAATCATATATGACACTGAGCTATTGATAAATTCTAAAATGAGTAAATAAAAAAAGTTTTTTTGGATCAGCCCAACTCCCACCTAACCCGGTTACTGAAAGCTATATCTGATGTTTTGCAGAAACTTCCCTGCGAGTTCACCCACTTCAGTAACCACAAAAATATCACATTGCCAACTGAGACAATAAAGATTATAAAGGTTTAATGAAGAACTAATATATTAATTTTCATACAATGCAAATCTCCTTAATGCCAATGACCAAAAAAACCAAGACTGAAAGGGGCAATTTCAACCAATTGGTCAAAAAGCAAGTTTGTAAATTCAACTCATTTACTTAAGAATGGGTTAATTTTGTATTCTCTTATACTTTTAACGTGCCAACTAAAAACTAAAAGTAAACGGGCATAACGGGTCAGCCAAAGTGTATTTTAAATGCATACACGTCCCAAACATATAATCAAGAATATTAAATCTTTATTGTAATTATACTTTATACATGTTATATGCTACCATACTCAACGCATTAAGTATTTATAAACAGATATAAAGATGGACAAAGACATGTGTTTGGGTCAACCCAACACAGCCGAATCTGACCAAAATAATTAAGCATATTCCGGAAAAATTATCTTAAAAGAACCTTTAGAACATCAAACAATTTTTCAGTACATAAATTAAAAGTGAAGGAAGAAATGCCTGAACTTAATATGGAGCCATTTGAATCATTTTCAAGAGCTAACGTAACAACTCCAACAGTCCAACCTGTGGTAACTGAATTCCATAATTGAACAAAATTAGCACATCATTCATTAGCATTAAAGCATTACAAAAATAACTTACCTGAGTTCATGGGCCTTCTCTATAAGCAACTTTCAGATTATTATATCGTGTAAATGAACACGAAAAGAGAAGGGGAATCAAATTCAAGTAAATCTTCAAAATAACTAAAACTATGACTTTACCAATTGAGGAGTTTATGAGCTATTTTGATAACTACTAATTGATATCCATTAAAATAGGTTATATACATCAAAATAGGTTATATGTTACGTTAGAAATCTAATAATTACATATGAGCTATTATTGTGGCATATGAGGTTGCATTAACAGTAAACCCATTAGAGGACTTCCTTTTTCCTTTCTTTTTTGATGTTCTTGGCTTTCCATCTGATTTCGTCAATACTATCTAATNCTCTTTTATCCAGCGATCCAACCCTACGAAATTCAAAAACTAATAGATTTCCTTGATCGGAGATTTTGAAGTAGATTGAACAAAGTATGTTTTTGACTTGGGTGTTTTTTGGAGTGATTCCTTCCTTCACCTATTCCTCAATGGGTGGTTGATTTTTAACCCTAAATCAACATCACTCCAATCTATTAATTTAATGTATGTTTTTTGTTTCACGAATTAAGGTATGCTAATATTCGAGTTATTGAGTTATGCAATAATTAGTTTTTTTTTTCTTTAATTTGTGTGTCCCAATTGATTTTAATCAAATAAATATGCTTCAAAATTAAATTTAATAATTCAGTCTCATTTGAACTTCTTCTGTTTATTTTCTTTTGACTTTTTGGCGGTTTAGAGTAGTAACGATCTTCCAAAAGGCTTGGTTTTGCATGATATTATGAAGGGGCTGCTACAAGTAACCCAATAGAAAAGTGTATGGTATGTGGTAAAAGGGTAGGGTTTGGTTAAAAGCAAGGATTTAGAGGGTCTTTCAGTCAAGGCGAGATTAGTATTAATGGTAGTGAACATTACCTGATTTGAATTGTTATATTTGTCGTTTTTCAAAATCATTTGGAGATGTAACCCGTAAGAGGTTTGCTACTCGGAGTAGAAGGATTGACAACTGACCGATGTATTTAAAAACACCCGCAAATGCATAAGTATAGGAAGTGGATGGAAATATGAAGGGTATAATAATATTCATGTTATACAAATTATTTTATTAAGATCGGAAATAGGAAAATGTTGAGGTTCCATATAGATTAATAGTGTGTTGTAAGTATTAATTCAAATGTTCAGTTGCTCAAAGTGAATGAAAAATTGGAGGGTTGGGTAGCAGGCAATGGTTTAGGACGGTCAAATGAACTGGCGTCGTCACGCTGACCGTAAAACCTCTTTTTCATTTTTTTCCCTTCAGTTGAGAAAGAATTAATTTTTTGATATAATTAAAGAAATAGTAGAAAAAGGATGAATCAAATTTTGAATAAACGTGTTACAAGGTTTTATGAATTTCAAAATCTTTGAGTGTCTTTTGACCCGTCTGACCCGCTCAAGATGTTTCATAAGATCAAAATCATAATAATTTGTGTTATAAAAAAAATAATCGTCGTTAAAATAAACGGGAAACCAAATAAAGGATTTCCTTTTTCCAATAGAAAATAACTACATAGTATTTTAGGAGGGTCCACTAACGATTGGCAATATGTCAATATTTTGGGATGCTTATAAGTTTTTTTTTTTTGTTTGGGTAAGTATGGTTCCGACCGACCTTTTGACTGATCATTCACGGGATTTGAACCCACCCGCCAGACAAATTCAAATCGGGTAAGCTCCATTTTCATGAGGTTTAGGTGGCCCAGGATGTTTAAGAAGGAGAAGGAGG
Source organism: Artemisia annua (assembly GCA_014162995.1). Lineage (NCBI taxonomy): Eukaryota > Viridiplantae > Streptophyta > Magnoliopsida > Asterales > Asteraceae > Artemisia > Artemisia annua. The sequence continues at coordinate 39,560 of LBNU01033955.1, forward strand.
GGTTGTTTTCTGTGAATCTGATATAGACCAATACGGGCATGTGGTTTCATGATTTTTGTTGTTTACCCTGAACTTTTAAAACTTAACTCCGCCTTTTCATTAATATTAACAAATAACATAGAGACCCATGTGTATTTTTATCTTTTTTGTATATATGCTTATAAAAACGTTTTTAAAATTTTTTTTAAGCAAATAAGGAAATAATTAGACTTCATTATTTTTGAAAACCTAAAAAGAAAATTCAATTTAAAAAAATTATTACCAAATAAGGTATGATTTGATTTAAAAAGTCCCCACTAGGGGTTTTGTTTTATTAGGAAAAAAAGATTTTATATTTTTAGAGTAATAATACTTGTCCGTTTATGGGTTTTTTACATAAATGTTTCATTATGTATTAACACATATTTTTGTTGGACGAAGAATTTGATTTTGTTTAACTGACATGGTGTTAAAGTTGATGTTCATGTTGATGCTATATAAATTTAACTATTGATATCATGTTCTAGACATTATGCGTGTTAAATAGCACGTAATGAGCATTGAAGAAATGCTTTTCCGGATATCCTTATGTAAACCTTAAAGAGGAATTACATGTGTAACACCCCCAAAATTTGGTACAGCGGAAGACTATTCAAGCTTTCGGGGTGCTACGGGGATTGGTATCCAACCCAAGTCATAATAGAACGAGATAAAGTAAACATAAATAAAAACACATCCAAACGGGGTTTTAAAGTTTACATTCATCCCGGTTTACCAAAGTAAGGCCCAAAAGAAATAAAAGTAGGTCCCCAAATACATATCAGAGTTATTAGAAAATAGATCCTTAAACCAGATTGCCGCGCCAAGCCTTCCAATCATGCATCTTCCATCAATCTTAATTACCTGAGAAAACGCGCTAAAAGTCAGCTTTCGCTGGTGAGATCATAGGTTTAAATTCATAGTCAAATCAAGTGGACATATACGCAAAACGCTTGCTACGCTAGACTAGCTCTAATATAAACTACGGATACCCTCAGTTCCATCACGATCCTATAGGTGCACACTATAGCCAAAATAATATCATCCTAAGGGAGCCATGCTACAACCTTAGGGATTCACCAAATATATCATCCTAAAGGAGCCATGCTACAACTTTAGGGATTCACCAAATCAAAATCAATATCATCCTAAGGGAGCCACGCTACAACCTTAGGGATTCACCAAATATATCATCCTAAAGGAGCCATGCTACAACTTTAGGGATTCACAAGAGCATCTTAGTCTATATGCATAGCAAGTTTTAAAAGAAAGAAAAAGCGATAATAGTCCACATAAATCAATTTGCACGTTTCTCACCCCAAGTACTGAAAACAAAGTTCAAGAGTAAAAGTGGGGCTATGACTCACCTCAAGTCCAGAAATCAGCAAAAGAAATCGGTAGTGGTAAAATGTATCACAACTCAAAAGACAGCAACTACGGACTCGGCACTTCCTAACAATATAAAATCGTTTCAGGATCATTTCCTCAAAAATTAAATATTCCCAATCCCGAACGTATCCATTTTTACTTTCCAAAAATCCATTTCTCGTATCGTTAGTATCGAGTTGGTGTTTGGTATCCATGCGGGTGTAGGGTCGACACAACTCAAATAGGAAGTCACAACTAAAAGATATGACGATAACCTCTACGGGTTTAATATTGGCCTAATATATTATTTAAATAAATTACCGAAGTCTACCAAATCCGTCGACATGATACCCTTCCATAATTTATTTACCTAACATATTATTCCAAGATTACACCCAAAGTACCTAAAACACATAGCACATAATGTACTACATGGTAAGCTTTTGGGTCTACTTAAGTTTCATAAATAGATTTCCGAAACTTATCGAATTCGTCAACTCGATAAACTTCATAAATTATTTATCGACTTATTATCCCCAAACTCCTACCACGACCTAAGGCGTCGTAGGATATAATATCCGATAATAACCCTTCCTATATAACTATGTAAGTCCTATTTAATCCGTCGACTAAATAAGTTAAATAGTTATTTAGATCGGGTGTATTAGCGCTACACATCCGTGACTAACATAAATAGTCAACGAAATAAAATGGGCGAACTTGGATTTAAGTGCCCTCAAGTATCTTATAACTCGCAACGTCTCGTTTTATTTCCAAATGCTCATTAATATTTCGCAAAACAATCGCTTTTTAACTCGTTTATTTACTTTATACAATAAAAGTATAATAAGGTTTCCGACAATATTATACTAAATTATTAGTCTAATATTTATCGTTAACTTTATTACTTTCGTTCTCGTGATTTCTTATTTATTATATACACATTCGTACATATATATTTATATATACTCACGTTTACACGTTTATATATATATTTATATACCTAGCGAATGTTTATATTGATATATAAGTTATTACGAGTTTTTCTATTTCGTTCGAGTTATAAAATACACAAGTCACAAGTCCGAGTCATCACTTCTCGGTCCATTGTCCAAATCCAAAGTTAAGGCGGTTGTCGAAATCAACCATTGACTAAAAAGTCAAGGTGACCTCGACGTCGCTCAAAGTCCACATGTCCAATTATATCATCAACAATAATCCCCGTCAAATTCCAAAACCAATCCACTCAAACAAACTACAAGCACCGGGTCCGACTACGGTACCCAACTAGTCCTATCTCCGTCATTCTAATTGTCGTTTCACACTTCCTTATTACTCCTTTTGGCCACAAATGAAACAACAACAATAATATAGCAACAAGAACAATACCTTGAACAATAGCAACAAGACATCAAACCATATATAACCTCGGGTCGGTTTACCAATTCGAACCTGAGTCAAGAGACTCCACATGAGTCTTGGCTCATCCGCGAACCACAAAGGTCAAACCCGAGACCATGTGGGTCTCGGCAAGGCTTAAATGAGCTCGACCAACAACCAAACGGACCCTTTGGGCCGTCGGCCATAAACCAAGCAACAACAATGGAGGTCGCGACCAACCCAAAAGTCATCCGACAATCAACATGAAAATCCAAACTTCCACAATCAAAACCAAGAATCAACAAGGCCAAAATAAACCGAAAATGACACAAGCCGAGAGCATTAGCTCTCGGTTATGCCTCGACCCATCAAGAAAAACAAAAACCCGGATACCAAACTCATCATTTAACCATTTTTATTAAAAACCCATTTGATATCTTGTGTTATTAACCACAAACCCGTACGAAACTTCGAATTCGTGACCCAAGGGTCACGTTTTTCATCAAAACACGAGTCAAAACTCATCTCACCTTCGTTTTATAAAACCAAAACGTGCTAGGCTTCGAATACAAGCAAGATGGTGGTGGTTTTCGTGACTAAACGAGATGGAAAAAGGTGTTTGGGGCGCGTGAATGAGTAGATCTAATAAAGGATGAGATGGGGAGTCGATTTATGGTGGTGGTGTGATGTGGTGGTCGGCGGTGGTGGTGCCGTCGGTGTGGCAGTGTGGCGGCGACAAGAGGGAGAGAAAAAGAGAATGGGGAAGATGAGTTATGAGGGTGAAAGGGTTAGGGTTAGGGTTAGGGGTAATAAACCCGAATTTTACAAAAGTAGTCCCTCTAGTCCTCTTGTTCTAATATCGGCCACGAATACTTTAAGGTTTATGTGATATTATTAAACGGGTTTTCCCGTAACACAATTACTCGTTCTCAAAAATATTTAAAAACTCCACGATACGTTCAACGAATATAGAAACCAACTCGTAAATTCAAAATATTCAAGTTTGTTAGGTTATCCTAGTGCCGGACTCAACGTAGTGCCTAATAACGATCTCAAAAATAAATCACCACATATGTTCCATATCAAATTCATAAATTCCAATTCATAATCCATAGAAACCACGAATTTTAGAAATCACGATTTAAAGTTTACAACTTATCGCGAATAGACTTATAAATATTTCAAAGTCATTAAATTTAAAGTAATGCGGGTTTTTAAATAGCTCCCTATTTTGCCAGTTGTCACAACATGCGCCGTTGCTATATATACAATCTCGTATTTTTATTTTCAACTCGCAGTAACCCGTGATGACGTGCCTTCAATTTGATATTTAATATCTTGTTAATAGTAACTTTAGCCGTATTTAAACCGTGCACGTGTGGGTTAAACTTATAACGAGGAATAACATGAGTTGTTACTAACACAGATACTGAAAAAATAACTTTTCCGGATATTCTTACTTAATCTGATAAAGAGGAATAACATGAGTAATTCATATATGCACAATCCCATGTATTCATTTACATTTCAGAGTCCCTCATGCTTTCATTTTGATATTTATAATTTCGTGAATACAAATTAATTTTATATAATAATAATAATAATAATAATAATAATAATAATAATAATAATAATAATAATAATAATAATAATAATAATAATAATAATAATAATAATAATAATAATAAGTAACAACAAAATATAGGTTTTTTTAAGAAAAAAATATAAAGTTTACGCATACTTATAAAGTTAATTTTGAAAAACATAGAAACAGAAGTTTACTTAAATCCATATAAATTATTTAAAATTTAACAACTACAGTTTTATTAATTATCATTTAATTTTAGTTAGTTAGTTAGTTAGTTTTTTTTCTTTACAAATTCCACATATGTGTTTCTATACACATTTATTTTGCGGATGAAATTAGATGAGTTTGACTAAATTGACATCAATTTTGACTTCTATTAGCCAATCAGAATGCTCGATTTTAAATTGATATCTCTTATTGGTTAATAGAAGAACTAGTTTTCCCATAATGTATATTCTCTTATAACATAAAAGATATGTGTTCACTATAGATACATTGCTAAAAGCTAAAAGAAAATATTGACAACAGCAGTTATGGACTTAATAAGTAGTCATGGGCTAACAAGTACTATATGAACTAGGCTGATTGGGGTGCTGAGCACCCGCCCCATCAGCTCCGGCCCTGAAACAACGATTATATTGTCAAAAGTCCTACTTCATCTTTTCGTTATGCGAGAATTTTCTACCCACGCTCCGCTTCGGAGAGCTGAGTTTTACGTAAAAAAAGCATTGTTACACAATCATTCTCTGTATTTAACCCAGGCATCGTTTCTGAAATTGGTTGTAACTACATAACTATTTATGTAAATTTTTGTTACACAAACAATCACTAAAAATAACCTTGGGATTGTGTTTGTAATCGCAAGTGTTCATTACTCAAAGAACCCCTGGATTTAACATAAGGATTGTTTCTGTCACCCGCAAGTAACAGGATGGACGCTGTTTGCAAACTTAGGGACTCTTTTTGCAACACACATAACCGGAGGGACATTTCTTTAAATTTATGTTAAAAAAACAATCCTTAGATTTAACTGAAGGACTATTTCTATAATCCAAAGTAAAACGGTAGGGACCTTATTTGCAACTTTTCAAAGACTATGTTCGTAATCGTAAGTAAACCCAAGGACCATTTATTCCCGTTATTGTTTGATGTTTACTACTGATAAATGTTTAGATTTAAAATTTGTTTATTTTTTTAAAAGGATAATTGATACAAAATGTATTCAAAATTATTCCATTTTTTTAATTGTTTATCGTATTCATGTTAGTCATATGAAACATGTTAATATTCCTATTTATGTATGCTAGCGATTTGACGTGGTCCGATCAATCAGATTCAATAGCCAGAAATTAAGAAGGAAAATAGAGAGAAATTAAGGAAGAGGATTTGGGACAATTTTCTGAATAATCCATTAATAATCCAAACGAATACATATAAAGGAAATTGCAATTAACCACTACTCACATGGAGGAGATCATGGATCAGCACTCCTTTATTTTAGGAACAACTCCTTGACACACAAGCTAGACATAAACCGAAACATAAACTGAAATAATAGGAAATAACGTAATTAATTATTTTAGCATAAGGTCCCCTTGTAATGTGGCTTCGGTACACATCAATTCCCACCGCTTAAATTCACCTTGTCCTCAAGGTGAAAGTCGGGATGCGACTTTTGAAAACGCCATTTAGTCTCCCAAGTAGCATCTTCGCGAGGAAATCCCTTCCATTTAACCAAAACTTCTGTCTTAGGCCTATACTTGCCCTTTTTTTTTTACCACCCTTTCCTATAAGACAGCCTCAGGTTGTGGCCCGGTTGGCGGCATGACCGCTGGACTGGCTTCGGATGAAACTGGAATAGGAGGATCACCTTTGCATTTTTTTAGTAAGCTCACATGGAACACATTATGGATAACGGCCTCGGGTGGAAGCTCTAACCGATACGCAACAGGCCCCAAACATTCAATAATTTTATATGGACCAAAAAACATAGGGCCTTCCTTAGCCGATAAACGGACTGCTACTGTCGACTGCCTGTACAGTTGAAGCTTCAAATAAACCATGTCTCCCACAAAAAACTCCACTTCACGTCTTTTTGAATCAGCTTTAGACTTCATTCGGTCCCTAGCTACCAACAAATTGGAACGTAAGTCATGTAATAACTTGTCCCGATCAATCAAAAACTCCTCAACAGCTTGAACTTTAGAAGTGCCCGGAACATACGTAAGAACCCGAGGAGGTGGACGGCCATACACAACTTCGAAAGGGGTCATTTTGGTGGTCGAATGAACTGATGTGTTATAACTAATTCTACCCATGAGAGCCAATCTGCCCATTTTTTTGGTCGGTCTCCCGCAAAATAACGAAGATACTGCTTAAGGGTTCGGTTGACTACTTCCATTTGACCATCCGTTTGGGGATGGTAGCTAGAACTCAAACATAAATCCGTTCCCTCTAGTTTGAAAAGTGCTTGCCAGAATGAACTAATAAAGACTTTATTTCGGTCACTTACTATTGTTGAAGGAATGCCATGCAACTTGACAACATGTGATACAAACTCTTTAGCGATCGTAGCTGCAGTAAAATGGGTGTCGGATCAGTACAAAATGAGCATACTTAGATACGCGGTCAACAACTACCATGATGGTAGTGAACCCGTTAGAAGGAGGCAACCCTTCTATAAAATCCATACTGATGTCTTCCCAAATTAGAGACGGAATCGGCAGCGGGGGGAGCAAACCAGTTGGTTGACCACTTTCTGTTTTGAATCTTTGACATATATGACAACCTTGAATAAACCTTTTCACCCCTTCTTTGATCCCGGACCACCAAAAGCTCTTCTTTACCCGGGCCAAAGTCTTGTGGATCCAAAATGTCCTCCTTTAGGAGAAGCATGACAATGTTGCAAGACTTTAGAAATAAGAGATGAGGTTGGGCTCAACAAAATCACATCCCCACGAAACCAAAATCCGTCCCGTTGCACCAAGTGAGAACTGACTTTTGTAGGAAAACACCCCGGTAAATTATGGTAGTAAGTATCCCGCTTTACTTCCTGTTGCAACTAATGCAGTTTAATTTAAGTTATCTTTTATTTTTATAAGTTATCGTTTTTTCTTATTAGGCAATTATTAATTGATTTGTTTCCTATTTTAGTGGTGCTAGGATTAGTATAAATAGGGGGTTTGTGTTTTGTTTAAATCAGTTTTTGGAGTTTGAATGAAATAAGAAACAGAGAAGGTTTGAAGCTTTTATGAATCCCGATTTCTTGAGCCATTTGATTGTGAAACTGCATCAGGTGGTACCAGAGCTAAGGTTCATTGAAATGGCTCGACGTGTTTCTGATTATCGAATTCATAGAATCGCCGACCGAGGCAACGAAGAAGATGGTCCTGACTCACGTGCTCGTGGAGATCGCTTCTACCGTAACCGTAGATGCACCGACCGAGGCAACGAGAAGGTGGATCGTGACCCAGGGAATATCTCTGAGATCAAAGGACTCCGGCGACGAGTCCGAGATCTTGAAATACAACACGAGATCAGGCAGATCCGGAAAAGGATCCGAGAGCTCGAATTGCAACGGGAGATGAGGAAGGAAACCGAATTGAGATACGTCGTCCGGGACGATGTGAACGAGGAAAAGGAGTATCCTTCATTTGATTCCTACCCCCGGTCATTTGAACCAATATGTCCGGATTTTCTTTTGGAAGACGAGCCCAGGTTCGATGAAGACGAGGTTGATATTGATGAAGGCGAGCGTTTATTTTTGGAACAAGCTCTTAGGTGGATTCCCGAGGGTGTTCTGATGGCTCGTAATGATGGTAGTATATTTACCATTGATGACATAGAAAGAAATGAAGGAGAAAAGGGTTTGGTTGATTTGGTCGATGGATCAATTCATGTATCTGATGAGTGGTCATATGAAAATGATATTTAAGGTAAGTGTAGCCTCTCGTAAATTCCCGTACGATTAGTAAATACGTAAACTGGAATAAAGGTATTTCGTTATTTAAATATCCCTTTTTACGAGTGACAATTTTTTTTTATTGCATGACGTATTACGTGAATCTCTATGACATTGTGAAATGATCATTTACCTAGGAGCGATGCTTGCACACAAACCTAGATAGTCTAATTATCGCGAATATATTTTAAACGTTTATATTTTTATAAATATACGTTTCGTTTATTTACCGTGTACTATTTATATATTTCCCGAGCCTACGAAAATTCCTGAGATCACTCACTAATATTATTGGATCGTAACCCGACCCGTGAAACTTACTAAGTGGGCCCCCGTGACCCATTGGGCCACTTAAACCCATTTACTACACCAAACGGGCCCTTAATTCAATTTTTCTGTTGGGCCAGACGAAAACCAAAAGCCCACAAGGCTTTACAAGCCCAAACGAACCCTTTGTAACTTTTTCTTTTTCTTTTCTTTTGTGTCCAGTCGCGACCCCCTTACAAACGCACCCTATTTCTTACGAATTCAACACACAACACCAACATATTATTTCATATGTCGATTCACCACCAAGCAAATAAACAGAAATGACCAAGTTTATAAAATGTCTCACTCGTTTACTATTTCAAATTTGGCCAAAGTAAACTACACAACTCATGTGGACAAGATAACTAAAAACGTGTCACATTGTTCCCTAGCACCTTACAACTTCTCCAATGGCAACCAAACGAACACTGTACTCCTTGTGAGATGTCACGAATGAACAGAAAAGAGATAAACATTCCTTTTGTCTATTAGAATTCGATTGGGCAAGAATGAAGGTGCCACACTATGGAACCAAGCCAACACACCATTTCTTTGGCCTAACTCACTTGTCTTGACATTTCATGAGCCTTTATAACATCCCATGCAACCTTAACTGATCTCACACACACATACGTACCATAATATATTTTACGTGAAGAAGTTATACAAGAAGTGGGACAAGAAGTTGGTGAAGCGTACGAAGTGTAGAAGAGATCCAATAGTACCTTGCTTAGCTCGTCTTGAACCTTTGGTTGAACGTGAAGTGAACCACATTGATCCTTTGATCCATTTCGAACCATACGTACCATAAAACCCCACCTTTTGAGGTGAAGTAATCCACTCGACACTATTTTTCCTTGTTTTTCATTTCGTTATTATTAAATTTTGCATGTTTACTTTACTTATTTATTTTCGTCATATAAAACGTAACATACCTATTTTATTTGACATTTATAATATTTGACATGTTGTCAATCAAGTGACATAAAGATTTGAATCTAAAACTAACGTTTACATATTTATTTCGACACGTTTCATAGTCACCTAGACCTATTCGTTATATATGAAAACACTTGGAAAATATTCTAAGTCTAAAACTATTTTAAGAAATGAATTTGAACGTTTAGTTTAGCCTCGTAAATACTTATTTCGACACATGACCATACCTTTTTATTGTTCGACCTCATTGTCACCTTGGTTAACAACTAGGGAACATAATTCATTCGACCTTAAGAACATGTTTGAACCATTTGCCCGACCCTTTTCATAACTACCAAATCAGTTTTATGAAATCTTATAAATATAACGTGGGCTTATTTGAAGCCCAATAAGCTTTTGAGATAAGCTGATCACACAAGCCCAACTGTAACATTTTTGTACTCATAAAATAAGCCCAAGTAGGCCCAAACCCTTTGTAAGCCCATTGGATCAAGAATTGTTATTGGGCCCTTAACTTGTCTCGTTAAGGCCCAATAAGCATGAAAAGCACTTTTTAATGAAATAAGCAGTCGAAATAAGCTATTCTAAGTATACTGAGCTTATTGAAAAAGTATAAAAGTTAAATTCCAAGTTTAATGATTTTTGGACTAACTTTGCAAAATTTCTTAACTGAAGGACTAAAACTGCCAAAGTTGTAAACTTGGGGTAGAAACTGTCAAAAACTGTTTTTATGAGCTGGAAACTGTAATTATTGAAACATGGAAGTGAGAAATGTAAATGTAATACTTTTTGGACCTAAAATGTAATATTATTTAACTTTGGACTAACGGTGTAAAATTTATATCGTTAGGGTTAAAAATGTAAATTCTGGAAACTTAAAAGATTTTTCTGTAAATATTATTTTATAAAAATAATATTAATACTTATATGGAAGAACGTGTATTAGGGAATTAAAGAACGGAATAAGTTTTTATATACGTTATATAATTAATATTAACGATATATAACGAAACGTACTATATTTCTTTATTCGTGAATTACTCATATGACTTAATTATGATAACTTTCCGTCAATCATCGATCAATGTACTTACAAGTTATATTTATATATAACTTTATTTTTGAACTTTAAGCTTTTAAACAAACACGAGATTCGTTCATAACTAATGACTAGTATTCGCGATAAAACCGGACTTAGACTATCGAACTGAAACTTGCATTATCTTTTAGGTTGTGTGTGAAGCCGTTTCCTTGCTTTGTTGAGATTACGATACAACTGTACTACTGAGGTGAGTTCATAGCCCACTTTTTAACTGTTTTATGTGGGGGGATACATGCTTAAAAACCGAACACAAGTCTTTTATTTTGGTATTGATATACCGGCTGACCGTTATTATTGCTTAAGTAGCTATTGCCAAAAGACCCTCGATCATGAACCTTAATCACTTGATGAGTGAACGTAAATAACTGTGAATAGATCTATTTGGGGCTGACAATCCCCGTTTGGAAGTTGGAGATAACAACCAAACGCACATTATTTTGATACATAGGTTACTGGCAAAAACCTATCTTGGGGGCATATTATTATATTGCGTCATATTATTAAATATGATTGGCTGTCAAATCGTTGTGTGTCATGAGCTTAATGCAATAACGGGTATTTGTGAATTCTTTTCAACTTGTTTGATTGCATACATTTGCAATAAATGATTATATCTTGTGTTCAACTATTTAACTTTCAAATCTATGAATATCACTCAACTTTATGTTGACTTTTAGCATGTTTATCTCAGGAACTAAACAAGAAGAATTATGAAGGCACGGAGTGGGCATATGGACTTAAACAAAGACCTTGTTTTTATATTAAATAAATGTGTTATTGAAATTGTGAACATCTTAATAATTTGGTATTTTGAAATAAAGTAAACTTTTAAACATCACTTTGTGTTGTTTCTGTGATTATGAAAAGATCCTCGAAGTAACACCCAAAAGTTTTCCGCTGTTAAATTAAAGTCTTCCGCTGTTATTTTAAAAAGTCTTCCGCTGTCATGGTTAAATTTTGGGGGGTGTTACAGATTGGTATCCGAGCTTTGGTTATAGCGAACCAAGTGTTTTCAAACATTGGAATATAACTACATTTTTGAAAATGGACCATTTTACAAAATACCACATTATGCCCTCCGTGCCTACGAGTATCCGAACATCTGGTAGAGATGATTTCTTTTATGACTTCTTGTAATATTAACAAGATTATGATTTTGCTAATGACTTGTATTTACTAATCGGGATTATTACAGTATCATGTCTTCAGTATCCAAAACCGTTGACTTATCATCAGATTCGGAGGCTTCACCTCCAGTACCCTCTAGTCTCATCCAAGATCAGCTACCTCAAACCTATGTACCAGTCTCTGCAGGAAAAGTTTTCCAGCACACTGAGGAAAAAGAAACCACTCAGGAGCAATTGAATGTTCCACCAACAGTTCCGGTTATGACTGAACCAACCATTTACTATCAGCAGACCACTACTGTGTCGATATCATTTGCTATACCACCATCAGCATCACCACCTACAGTGACTCATAGTGTACCAGTATCACCTAAACATAGGACTTACCATGTTCGTCCAACTTCATCAGATCAAGGTATTCGAACAGAAAACCGTAGAAGAAGAAGAACATACAAACGGGTGAACTCCCGTAATTGGTCTTTTCTGCTACCGATTATTCGATACTGGCGATCTCAGGAAGGA
>LBNU01033958.1:0-15473 GCA_014162995.1 Artemisia annua
TTTCAATAACACATAAGCTTATACATGAATGCATGTCTTAAAGTATCCATTTAAATATATATAATACAGTTTATGTTTAAATAGAGATGCAATGTGTGATTAGACATAACTAACTTAAATGATGTTTTACTTACAAACAAAAGTTGTATCTTTAGATCATTTAACAAAACTTAGCAAAAGATCGTTATATCTAAATAAACGCATATTTTTAGAGCGATATAATTTGTATTAATCAAGAACTTACTCTAAAGTCATTTGGACCTGAGTTTCAATTATACTTAATTGAAGGTATAAGGAGTGAGGTCTCTGACCAATACTCTTATTGCTTTATTTTTGAGGATGATCACAAAACATTTGAAGAAGCAATGAAGTCCCAAGATGTTGCTTTCTGGAAAGAAGCAATAAATGATGAGATGGATTCCATCATGGGCAACAACACTTGGGTGTTGGCTGATCTACCACCTGGTTGCAAACCTCTAGGTTGCAAATGGATTTTCAAAAAGAAAATGAAGGTAGATGGAACTATTGAAAAGTTCAAGGCTAGACTAGTTATTCAGGGTTTTAAACAAAAGTCAGGAATAGACTACTTTGATACGTATGCCCCTGTGGCACGTATCAGTACTATAAGATTGCTGATTGCTTTGGCATCAATTCACAATCTGATTATTCATCAGATGGATGTGAAGACAGCTTTCTTGAATGGTGATTTAGATGAGAAAGTTTACATAAACCAACCTCAGGGCTTCATCATGCCTGGCAATGAAAACAAGGTGTGTAAACTGATTAAGTCTCTTTATGGACTAAAAACAGGCACCTAAACAATGGCATCAAAAATTTGCTGAAGTGGTTTTGTCTAGTGGTTATTTACTTAACCAAGCTGATAAATGTGTATATAGCAAATTTGATGAATTTGGTAAAGGAGTCATCATTTGTCTATATGTTGATGACATGTTGATCTTTGGCACTGACCAAAATCAAGTTGACCTTACAAAGGGATTTTTGTCATCAAAGTTCTCCATGAAGAATATGGGGGAGGCAGATGTTATTCTTGGTATAAGGATTAAACATGAAAGTAAAAGAATTTCTATGTCACAATCTCATTACATTGAGAAGGTGTTGAGGAAATTTAATTGCTTTGATTGTACTCCTGTGAGTACTCCTATGGATACAAGTGAGAAGCTAATGCCTAATACTGGCAAAGTTGTATCTCAAATTGAGTATTCTAGAGTGATTGGCTGCTTGATGTATGCTATGACTTGTACAAGACCTGATATTGCTTTTGCAGTGGGTAAACTGAGCAGGTATACTAGTAATCCTAGTGCTCATCACTGGCAAGCAATTCAGAGGGTACTGAAGTATTTGAAGAGAACTATGGATTATAGTCTCTCATATACTGGTTATCCTTCAGTATTGGAAGGATACACTGATGCAAGTTGGATCAGTAACACTGAAGACAATTCGTCTACTAGTGGCTGGGTATTCCTACTTGGTGGAGGTGCAATTTCTTGGGCATCCAAGAAACAAACTTGCATCACTAGTTCAACCATGGAATCTGAATTTGTGGCTTTAGCAGCTGCTGGTAAAGAAGCTGAATGGTTGAAAAACTTGCTTCTTGAGATTCCAAATTGTGGCCTAAACCTATAGCACCTATTTCTATCCGTTGTGATAGTGCAGCTACATTGGCAAAGGCTTATAGCCAGATGTACAATGGGAAGTCTAGACACTTAGGTGTCAGGCATAGCATGATTTGTGAACTTATCATGAATGGGGTGGTATCTATAGAGTTTGTTAGATCTCAACAAAATTTAGCTGATCACTTGACGAAGGATTTGGCTAGAGACTTGGTTTTAAAGTCTGCTACAGGGATGGGTTTAAGTCCTACTTAGTCACTGAATGCAAAGATACCCAACTCCCTTCTAAGGAAACTTGGAAGCTGAGTTCAATGTGGAAAGCTGAACATTTTGTGGACTGAAGCACATGTTTTATATTACATCCCAAGGTTGTGCTTGTTACCTGCTGGAAAGGAGGATGAAGTCTTCACTTCTTAATGGTTATTTTCTTTGACAAAGTGCTGAGCAGGAGCATGATTAAAAGATGAACCACCTATGTAAATGTTGAAGTTTTGCCGCTTCAGGAAGCTTTGGACTTTTAGCTTTTACAACATTTCTGAATTAGATATGGACACATGGCTTGTATAGTGTCAGGAGTATTTAACTGTTTGAAAATATATGTGTATTTTATCTTCAGGTATTCAAATGGGTTGAAGGGTTCAATTCTTAGAACACCCCGATTCTCGAATATTTGAACGTGTAATGTACTAAGATGAGAATTCAATCTTCAAGATATTTTCATTTATGCATATGTTTTGTTTTGTGTCTAATTTTCATGCAAAGGAAGTGAACTAAATTTGGGGAGGATCGTTGAAAAATTTAGTACACTTGAGGGATAAGTTCACACCTGGTAATGGGTTTGGAGGTACGAAGTGTACACCCATTAGGTCCCTGAACACCCTGACTCATATAGTGGTTGTGCAGAGTTTCCACTGCTAGTGTTATGATCCTACTGTTGGATCCTACTGCTAGTATTATGATTCTACTGATGGATTCTACTGCTGAGTTGTTACTGCTGGTAAGCTTATTCCTGCTGATAAGCTTGTTGCTGCTGGTAAGCTTAATGTTTCCACTGGTAACCACTAATTCCTACTATTATGGAAACTATTATAGTATAATTAATGGGCCGTCAATTATACATAATTCCATGGGCTAGGGTTTGAGTAAACTCTCTATAAATAGAGGTCATAACAGATTTGCATGGCAGATACAGAACACAAACCCTAAACACTAAATACGAATCTAGTTCTTGATTTGTGCCTAACACAAGAATATCACTTGGTCTTATCCCATAGAGATATTCGTGTAACCCAGACATAGGGTCGAATAGTTTCTATTGGAAAGTGATACCACGATTTCAAGTGAATATCCGGTACCTTATTGATTATATTTACCCTGATTTGGGAAACCTTAAACCCTAAATTAACCAACAATAGATATCTCATGTTCTGTTGTAAAACCCTTTTATAGCAATAAGAATTATGGATATGGAACCTTTTCACAAAAATAAAAATAAAAAAATTATGGATATGGAGGAACATGCTTTACTTGATACTGTGTTATGCCTTACATACATGACGGCGATGACCATAATTCTATTTCTTTAGTTTCCCGTAAGCTGCATGAACTCGATCGTATTACGCGTAAGCAAGTTACTGTCCATGTGCATTACCTCCGAAATCCGTCTCGTTTAAGCCAAAGATTCCCTAATATCGAGTCGTTAACACTTATAGGGCTTTTGTCCGAATTTTATGAGCTACAGTTTAGAATTAGCCAATGGATTCGAGAATTAACTGTTTCTTTTAAGAGTTTAAAAGAACTTGTTATCCATGATATGTGTGTTGATGATGAGGATCTTGAGCTATTGGGGAAACACGTGGTAAAGATATAAGGGTCTTGAAGATTGAAGGTGTTAATGGGTGTGGTCTTGGTAAGGGTGGGTTAGTGCATGTGTTTAAGTATTGTAATCAATTGAGAATATTCTGTTTCGAAGATTATCATGGGGAAGTAGATATATATGGAAATAGGTTACATGAATTGGCTTTGCATAACAAGGTTATTGAATCATTACAATTTCATGTCGGGCCTATCGGCTATGATTGTTATGATTGGAAGGATCGTTATGATGAAAATGATCTTACGCTTCTTGCAAAAAACTGTAGTAAATCTTAGTTTCTTTGAAGATTAGTCCATGTAGGCTAAGTAAACTAGGAGATGCCTTTAGACATGCCGTTAACTTGGAAGATTCTGGTTGGGCTTGTTTTGATGAAGATGACGAGTATGTTGATTTTAATTTCCCCCCGAATCTGCGTTGCTTAGGTCTATATAACTTGTCTGCCACTTCATATCCGTTTGTACTCCCTTTAGTGACTCAGCTAACGGAATTGAATCTTCAATTTCCATATCCATTTGATCCTGAATGCCACTGTTTCTTGATTGAGAGATGTCCCAATTTGGAAGTTCTACATACTGAGGAGTCATGTGGAGACAGGGGATTGCAAGTTATTGGTCAGTTTTGCAAGAAATTGAGCAAACTTACCTATTGTGGGTATGTGCGCGCAACTCACGTGGGACTGATAGCTCTGGCAGAAGGATGTCTTAATTTGGAGAATTTAGATGTTACTCTCTTAAATATTTCAAATGAAGCTTTGGAGTGTATAGGAACTCATTTGAAGAATCTGGGCGATTTCCGTATTACTTTGTTTAAGGTAGACGGTATAAAAGATTTACCGCTGGACAATGGGATCCGAGCTTTGCTAAATGGTTGCAACAAACTCGAAAAGCTAGATATCCGTCTTTGTTCTGGAGGATTAACGGATATTGGTTTGGGGTACATTGGAAAGTATAGTCATAATCTGAAATATCTCTTTCTAAAGAATATAGGAGAATCTGATGCAGGACTTGTGGAATTATCTAAGGGGTGCCCGAAACTGAGAAAACTGGAAATGAGGAGTTGTCCATTCAACAAGCAATCAATTGCTGCTTATGTGTTCAATATACGTTCTTTAAGGTATTTGCGGGTTTTTTATGAATTCGGTGATTTGGTGAGCACTCGTCCAGATTTTGGAGTTTCTCCAACAGTTTAAATCGCGTTTATCCAGATTTTTAATGTTGGAACTGGTATTCGTTATTTAACTTGTAATCCTTTGTTGTTTTGCTATTAATGTAGGTCTTTAGTACCTTCTGTTAAACAAGTGTGTGCCTTTGCAAGTTTTTGTTGTCTTAATATATTGTTGTTGTGAAATCGCATCAATTGCATGCCTTCTATCATCTGTTCAGCACGAGTTAAAATTTTACGAGTTTTCTATTAGACCATAAGCAATTTGCTGTGTTTTCATTCAGAAGTTTTGTTATCGAATCGTGGCAGTTTGCTGTTGCCATGGATACCAACACAACAGCAACTTTCTTGATTGCTTTTGGCTCCTTTGATTTTTTAACTGCTATTAGATGGCAGCTAAAGATTGAGTCATTTGGTTGTACTGAACTACTTATTCTGATCTATATATGTTTACTATCAAATACATTAAGTTACGAATAATCAAAAGTTTTAATTAATAATGTATTTTACTAATTGTTTTCACTAGTGCCTTGTTTTATGAAGTACTGTTTATTAGTATCAATATATCATGGTGTACCCAGTTTTTTACTTTTTTTTTTTTTTTTTTTTTTTTTTTTTAGGTTAATTCATAATCCCCAATTAAAACTCCTTTAATGTCATAATTTGTCCAACACAAACTCTAATGCCATTCATATACCCAATTTAATTCACAAATATCTTTGTCATATCTGACCTATTAGCATTATATATTTAGTTTTAAGTTTTTAAAAATCATAATAATGATCAATATAAAATGTATAGACTATTTTACCCTTATTATTGGGCGGCAAATATCCGGGCGATCATTTATGATTTCTGGCTCAATGTTGATCATTTTTTTTCTTTCGCTTGCTGTGGTATCTTTGGCTTAATAAAGCTAATTCATTGTATCATAACAAGGGCAACCCTCGTTCTTTTTGGACAGTTATGTTTTCTAGGATCTATAGTAAGGAATACCCTTATTAAGGATTATCACTGTTAGTTCACGATTAATACAGCAACAAGCATACCTATGTAAATTGAATGAACTACAACATACATAAGCATACTGATCACAGATGTACACAATCCAATATTGTTTATAATGATTCTTTGGCTGGTTTGGTTTAGTAATACACATGCCAATCTCGTTACCTGAGAGTATATCTGATGGTAACTACTAGGTAGTCCTAACTTATGTGTATCTTCATAGGACTTGGAGATATATTTTAATCAAGGGTACAATGGGTATTTATTTAATAATATTAATTGATGTTTAATTGATTTAATAATAGAATGGGTATATATGACAAATTTTGTAATTAAATTGGATATATATGACATTAAAAGGTTTTAATTGGGTATATATGGAATTAACCCTTTTTTTTAATAATGAGGATGAAGATGAGAATGACTCAACATTGTAACAGTAATTACACCTAATTTTGTTCCCACTAGCTATTAGACTCTTAACCCTCTCCATTCTGATCAACAAACCAAACGCACCCTGAATATGGATCTTGAAGTGGCATTAATTACTTAATGTACATTGAACCACTCGGAGATTTGCAAATTCTTTTTTTCTTGTAGTATTTTCTCATTTTCCATATCAGTTTTTTTTCTTTGTGGGCAATTTGGAGTCTTTCTTGACCCTTCCTCTTGTGGCAATTTCAACCCGTCTACCCTAAAATGGGTCAATTCAGGTAACCTGGAATACACTTTGTATCGTCAGTGGAATACACTTTGTATCGTCAGTGGATCACACTTTGGTTCGTCAGTTCTGAAGGCCCCATAAGCTCCTATAAGCCCCACGCCAACACAACCTAAATATAAGATAGTGAATTTATGAACAATTTAATGACCATGAGGAATTTGACCTACGAATAATTTGATGGTTACAAAATTGCGTACTCCATCAATATTAAGACACATGTTACAAGTTAAATATAAATGATTTATAGTAATGTTAGAAAAACAACAATTGACTATAGACGTTGCCTTAGGGCTTAGGTACCTGGTTGCAAAGTTGGAACCATAAGTATTCTATCAAATGATGCCAAGTTGTTACACAATGGTGTCATTAAACTCTGTTAAATCACATGTTAAGTCTGTTTTAGAGTGTGAACTAACAGTTTTCGACTACTATTTTAGGTTATTCTATCTAATGCAGATTGAAATTTTGGAATGGCCAAGTCAAGGTAAATCTGATGGTAGCAAAATTGCATTCAAAGGTAGTCTAAAGCTTTGACAAATTGCATTATTAATGCAATATCAAGATTATGATGTACAATAGATTTCAGCTACCAAAGTCAAACTTGCGAGCATATATTTAGCAAGAATCTTACCATTAAATTTGTTTGTCAAATGTTTTCTTCTTAAAAACTTATAAAAAATGGTTTAGTGCACAAGATTTCTCTTTGTTAGAGAAAATCTTGAGTGAAAGGTTCAAAGGTGAGGAATCTTGAAGTAATTAATATATCAATATATTAGGTGGGTTGAAGCTGAGAAGATCAAAAGAAGCCAAACTAAGCCCATTGATGCTTGAGCTTGTTGTCATGGAATCAAGAGACAGGTCAAAGGATAGTACAGTTTCACAAACACACACACACACATGAAGCTATGACACATACACTCACTCCCATGTCCATTTCTATATGTCAAAGTGTACTAATATAATATGTGTCTTGATTCTTGAGTGTGTCACATAGCTTTATAATCCATTGCCTCACAAGATTCATCTCTTGGTACCTCATTTACATGTAAACATGAGATCTGCAAGCCTCTTTGTTCTTTTTCTCTTCATCCTCATCATCTTAACTCATGGTGATCTTGAAGCGAAACCTGACACAACCTCTATGAATTCAGTCCAAGTGGTTAGATCATTACCATCATCTCATTTTATCCATTCATATATGTGTGATGCATTAACATATTTTGTAACTTTTTTTTATCAGGTTAAAGGAAAGAAGATGACGGATGAGCAAGGTAATGAAAATGGGTCGGACGAGAGTGTTTTTGAAGATGAAGATTACATATACACTCAGTCAGTCCCTTAGATTCATATGTACGTATGTATGTGTGTATGTATTCAAGTAACTATTGTTCTTTAATTTATTTACTTCAAGTACTAATAATAACTACAAGGCAATGCAGAATCAGTCTCTTAGATTTTCATGTGTGTGCTTCAGTGATTTACTGAATTATTATAACAAAGATTTGCAACGAGGTACCTTAGAAATAGTAAAGTTTAATCGTGTTTCATGACAAAATATATGACACAAGTTCCTAACGATTTTATCGATTCAGTAACCAGCTGGGAACCCTCCCTTTCTTGGATCACTTACTGCTACAAGCCTCGTCATTTCACCACCACCCCTTTCTTCTTGAACCACCAACTGACAAACACTTCCTGGTCCATGATAACTCCTTAGGACATGTCCTTTCATTCGTAGCGCCATTTTCGTTCTTGCATCTATTTCAAAGTGATCGTGGGTTGCAGCTGTCCATTTCTCATGTCGTACAACATTGGGGATTAGCTACACAAATTGGAGTAAATGCTTATTTATCGGTATATAATGTTTTGATTAGTTTGAGGTACTAATCAAATTTAAAATGAACTAACCTGATGGTATAATCTTGGAGCTAAAATGGCGGAGAGTGGATCCATTCCTTTTACAAAGTAGTTCAGGAACACCTCTGTCGTTGCAGGTATTATCTTCACTCCCCCACTAGCCCCTAAAACAGCTTTCACGTTTCCATCCTATGTAGTGATTCATGTTAACATACTTTCAATGGATAAGGATGTGTCGATCTTGTAGCAATAATGAAACAAGATAGGAGCATACCTTGATGACGATGGTGGGCGTTGCAGATGACAGTGGTCTTTTTCCTGGGGAGATAAAATTTGATGGTGCGGGTGGGTGAATTTTTGGGGAAGGATTTGTAGGGATCGAGAAATCATCCATATGATTATTGAGAATAATTCCAGTATTAGGTGACAAGATCTTTGCACCAAAATAAGAGTTTATGCTAGTAGTCAAAGAGACCGCATTGCGCTCCTTGTCTACAATTGACATGTGACTAGTATCATGATCTTCGATCTGATTCCACCTGCACAAAAACACATTATCAGAAATGGTCCATAAATTAGCTAGTTATATGCATATCTGCAAAATAGGGTTAATAGTAGAGGTGGTAAATCGGCCGGGTCACGCAGATTAGGTAGAGCATGAAAATGGCTTCTGGTTGACCCGTGAACATTTTGTTGCTCATTTTACCTAAGTTATTGCATTAGCTATGAATGAAAAACAAAGTTTTAACAATAATACTCTCAATCTTTGCATGAAAGTTGATTAGGTGGTTGTATGCATACAAATAGACTTAAGATGACTATCAACCCGTTCAACCTATTCATCTTTAAGCGAATTTTTTTGATTTTGACCCGTTTATAAAAAAAGATATCCCGTTCATAAGTAAATGTGCTGACTTGCTAACTCTAGCTGAAAGTGATGAATTGGGCATACTTGCCACCATAGTGAGTTGAACCGAAAGTCTTGTTGTCACATATGGTCTTCTTTAACTGTTGAGCAAATTTTGGGGATATCATATCGGCTAGATCCTTTTCTATATTTACAAAATCTGGGTCTCCAAGATTCATCCTTTTAGCAAACGCGTGCTTAATTGCTTCAATATGTCGATGAGCAACAAGGGGTCCAGAAATGTTCTTTTGAGCTCCATAGAGAGCAATTATGTTTAGTATCTGTAAAATTATTAAATAACTAAAACAATAAAGCATATGGTATGACATATCGCAAACATAAAATAAAATTATGTATAGGGTATATGATCTTAACGTACAAGTGCCATGGCCGGGCCCCCGGAAGAAGGAGGTGGCATACCGATGACCTTAAGGCCTAGAAATTCTGTAAATATTGGATCTCTGACTTTAACTTCGTATTTTTGCAGATCTTCCAATTTCAGTATCCCACCAGACCTTCTAACATCTTTAACCAATCGAAATCCAATGGAACCATTATAGAATGGTTTTATTCCATGATTTGATATTACTTGAAGCGTTTGTGCCAGCATTTTGTTGTGGCATGTTTCTCCAGTTTTTAATAGCCTCCCACCCGTGGCAAAAATAGCACGAAGTCCATCATCGGCCATCACATCTGTTTGTGACTTCACCACCTGCATGTGGAGATAGGGGGAAATTTTGAAACCTTTACGAGCAAGATTTTCAGCGGGCTGAACAAGTCTCTTCCATGGTAGCTTTCCATATTGTTCCCAAACTTTGTGAAGACCAGCAAGCAGCCCTGGAACTGCTATGGAAGGAGGACCCTTTTCTTTTAAAGTTGCATTTCCAGCATACATATCCTATCATGGGATCAAGCATTTAGATTGGAGTTGTTTTACTGAGACATGCACACAAAAATCATAGAATTTTAGTGATCACTTTATCAGTTTCGTAAGAAATAACATGTTAACACATTTAATTTGCAAAGTCTACACACATTGATCATTCGTTGATAGGAACTTTATCCCTTACCCGCAAAGCTAGGATTGGTGCTGTCTCTCTCATATCAAAGGCACGAGTGGTGCCATTGGCTAATCGAAGAAGCATGAAAGCACCACCACCTAGCCCACTTGAAGCCGGGCTAACTACGCCAAGGCAAAAGCTAGCAGCAACTGAAGCATCTACAGCATTACCTCCTTCCTGGAGAACATCCCTTCCAATTCTTGAACAAGTTAACTCATCTGTGGCTACAACGCCGTTTTGTTTGGTGATTATTTCTCGTCTTGCAGTAGCAACACGTAATAATAAAAAGATCATTATGCCAATGAAGGACCATCTGAGTGACCGAGCTGCAAGAATAATACTTAAATATCATCCACATTTTTACAAACTGGTAAATGGTGATTGTAATATTATGTATATAGTCCTTAGTCATTAGCATTGATATACAGATTTAGATCACACCAAGTATTAACATGCACTCATCATATTATTTACTAAACAGATATTCAATAAAACATACATTGTTACATAGAAAAGGTTACCTAAACATTTTTCACATTGTGAATAAATAAATACTGTAATCACTTACATGGCAGCATGGCGATTATAACTATGCAGAAGTGATCGATTCAGGAAGTGTAATCAACCAGTAACAGAAAGGAAAATTAGCAAGAATGCATGCATTTATTAATTAGTATAGTGATGCAGGTCTGCCTAAAGAGTATGAAGACCAGATGTCAACTTTTAGCACACATGGTACTTGAAGGAGTTGGTTCATTCAAATGGTTATAATTTCTAAACATGTTAGTAAATAATATGATTTAGATATCATATTATTGTTTTAGCGATGTAGCTTTTGTAAGCATATTTAGTACACAACTATTCTTATTGATCTAAACTAAGGTTTTAATCCTCCTATATCCTTAAAACTTCCAATGCTCATATTACATGATGGCGATTGCTAGGAACATGATAGTAGCATAAACAGTTTTGATCTTCAATTGTAAATTTGACATAGTTTAGGCATAAGAATGACCTGTAATGAAAAATCGATCTAGGAGGAAACAAGTGCGAAATCACATTATCGTTAAATGCTTATAATTGGTGAAATTCTTTACATGAAATAACATGTGACCTAAAAAGTTTTTGGTTTTAAGTCACCATTTAGATAAGTACTTTCAAATAATTATCTATTACACAATGTTTCAGCAACCAACTTCAACCAAAAACCAGGTAACGTTTGCGATGGAAAAACGAGAGACGTCATAGATGGGGTTTAGATGTTGAATTGGGTGTGATCGCTATTGGTTAATTAGAAATTAATCTGGTATGGTGTTTGTGATTAATGACTAGTGAGTACTGACTAATATAAATAGCTCGTGTACGCGTTGATGTGGTCACTATTAGATGAGATTGTTGTATATAGTTGCGTCAATAATACATTGCAAGCTACGGGGTTTTCATCATTCAACAATTACAGATTCTGCAAATAAAGAAGCGAGTTCTAGTTACAAGACATGTGAGGAAAGCCATATTGAAATTGTTTAGACACCAAGGAGTCATCGTTCCTTAATTAGTTATGCAACTTCAAATTTTTATTTTCATTCTTTAAAAAGACAAATTATTTACACAACTAAGTATCACCTAATTCTCCACTCATGTCTCATATGAGATTTCAATCCGTAACCTAGGATACCTTGGGCCACTCACA
Organism: Artemisia annua; assembly: GCA_014162995.1. Classification (NCBI taxonomy): domain Eukaryota; kingdom Viridiplantae; phylum Streptophyta; class Magnoliopsida; order Asterales; family Asteraceae; genus Artemisia; species Artemisia annua. Next base: position 11,916 of record LBNU01033958.1, read on the forward strand.
TATAATTATACCAAATGTGCTTTTTAGTACTTTTTTCGTTTTATTGTTCTATTTTCTTTTTTGTTTGTCTGAACTTAGGGTGCGTTTGGTTTGTAAGTGGGATTGGAATTGGATTCGGATTTAGGAAAGGTGTGAAAGAAAAGAAAGAGAGAGAAAATTAATTGATATTTAAATTATGTATACGTTTAATTAGTTTTATGTATTTGTTTGAAATAAAAAAAGTAGAAAATAAAAAAAATAATAAATAATATGTGGTTGAAAAAATGCTATCAAATAAAAAAAAAATGATTGGGTGGATTCATAGAAACCCACCAACATAAGGTGGATTCAAATCTATCAAATTTTCATTCTTTCATTCCCAAATTGTGGGCCCCAACAACAACCAAACAAGTTATTCATAACATCACCTTAATTGTTCACAGTTGGAATTGCTTAAGTTTATTATATTATCCTTAAGCAAATTTGTTATTTACAAAACCATATGAAAACAATTGTCGAAGGTAAAACTATCTTTTATGACATTTGCACAAATCAAAGATGTAATAAATGCATTTTTTTTTTTAATTGTGAGTTTTTTTGTCTGATGACAATAATTTTGAAAGAGGGGTAGTATTAACTAAAATAAGGTTATAATTTCATTCAATTGTTCTGTATCTATACTACTTACAAAGTACCCTTTCTTTTCCAATTTTTTAAGATTTCCATGTATAAATTTTAAGTAAATACAACTAAGTAAGCTATATGTATAATTAACTTATGCATAAACACCTACACATATTAACTGGTCAACATTTTTAATTAATGTCATATTTAAAACACCCATTTGATAAAAGATATAATTAACAAAACACAATATACAAACTATTTGAAGCACAAATACAACTAATAAACACTATCAACACATACAATTAATACACTATTTAATTAACCCATTCACCAAAATATACAATCGTTTAACCACAATGTACAAGCCAAGCACTTAAAAATAAAGCTATTAGGCTGCCCGCAGTGGTCGGTCGACCGGTTCGCCAACCGAGAAATGAGGGTCGAACTGTCGGTCAGCTCCAAAATTGACGAAGGGTGATTGTGCTGAAGGAACGAATCAAGATTTTGTTTGTGGTATCTTCAGTTAACATGAGATGGAATTATACCAGTGTCTTAACTAAAATTATTTTATTTGTAAATTAATTGTTTAATAAAAGAATGACCGTATAACATCACATTGTCATAAAATATAGTCACAGGGTACCCGCCGCTGCATCGCGCGGGTACCTGCTAGTATATGTTTATGCCAAGAAATGGTTTCACCCAAATGTATAAGGAAACATAGGATACATGCGACACCTTGTTAATTAAATGTGATGTAGAAAATTGTGATACATTGTTAACAAAAGTTTTATCCAAGTATTCAACTATATCATAAATATAAGATAGCTTTTTACCTATTTTTCAAAACAACTATGATGGTCTATATTATTCTTCACATGCGATTCCCTTCGAAAACTTGCACCATGGCAATGGTGGGCAACTGGGCATACAAATTCTATGGTCCTTAGCCTACAAGAATAAAAACCAACATCTCTTTGCAAAGGAATTCATTGGTCCAAAGGAATGTAAGGTTGCCCCACAACCTTTTCATCCCAATCTCCAATGATACTAAATGTCAAAATTCTATCAACAATTACAAACTTTCATGAAGATGTGGATGATCATGATGACAGCAAAATTTTGTGGGACAAATTATAAGAGCCTACATACTTTATACATGAGTAATATGTACACATATATTTTTATTTCATATACATAAATTTTAGTTGTATGATTCTAGTGGTCCCATTAAATTTATGTGTATGAAGTAAAAGTGTATGTGTATATATCACTACCCATTGTTAAAAATCCAGTAAGAAGAGAAAGTAAAATGAAAAACGTAACAAAAATTTTTAGCCACACATTTAAAAAAAAAAAAAAAAAAAAAAAAAAAAAAAAAAAAAAAAAAAANGTTGCCCCACAACCTTTTCATCCCAATCTCCAATGATACTAAATGTCAAAATTCTATCAACAATTACAAACTTTCATGAAGAAGTGGATGATCATGATGACAGCAAAATTTTGTGGGACAAATTATAAGAGCCTACATACTTTATACATGAGTAATATGTACACATATATTTTTATTTCATATACATAAATTTTAGTTGTATGATTCTAGTGGTCCCATTAAATTTATGTGTATGAAGTAAAAGTGTATGTGTATATATCACTACCCATTGTTAAAAATCCAGTAAGAAGAGAAAGTAAAATGAAAAACGTAACAAAAATTTTTAGCCACACATTTAAAAAAAAAAAAAAAAAAAAAAAAAAAAAATTTAAACAAACAAAAAAAAAAAAAAAAAAAAAAAAAAAAAAAAAAAAAAAAAAAAAAAATTAAGGGGAAATGATCCTAACTCTAGCTACTATTATGAAAGTATCAGTACACTAAGACACCAACGGGTCCGTCAGTGAGGGTGAACGGGATGAGTAACCTCTCAGGACTCTCAAATGTTTAAGGCCTCAAAGTTATATTCGATGTATGAAATTATAAGTGATCTTAAAATTTATTTAAAATTATGAATAAAAACAAAAACATTCTTCATAAGTACGCTTGAAGAATGACATTTTCTACGTAAATTAATGTCATTTTATGTATGAAAAAGAGTACACTTATCGTTTAGCCTCTACTTTGAGACCCCGTTATCGATTTTCGCCTAAATGGTTAACATCTTGGATGCACTTTTTAAGAAAGTCTGGTGCTTTATAAATTTGTAACAATTTACAATTTTAGAGTTCTTCTCATACAATATTTCTACTTATCCTTTTACTTATAAGATACATGTAAAAAAAATGACGTCTTAAATGATCAAGAATAAATATTAAGTAAAATACACATGTTATATATTTATGTGAGTAGGATTTTGAGCAACCATAAAGTATAAAAAGATATAACGATTGTCATGGTTATAATTGCACTTTAATGTACATGTTTCGGTGGATGACATACAAGTTATGACTATGAGTGTTGTTATGTAGTTACGCGCTTCGTGTAAAATGATTTCAACCATAGTAGTAATCTAAAATTCAAAACAATGTATTAGCTAGAACTAATGGCCTTGGTAAATGTTATTGTACAAATCTCCAACATATTGGCTAACCTTGTTTTTTCTTGTAGGATTCCAACATAAGGCATGAGTTTCAAGAGTGCTAGGTACAAAACAGAAAAGGTTTTTATAACACTAGTATCATTGTATAAATTGTAAGAATTATTGGTCATATGAACATGAAGACGATAATATATAAAGAGCAATATATGCGTAATATATAGAAGGGATAATAACAAAAAATGTATTTAACTTGTGTATTTGTTGTTCTATGTAGCATTTTTTTTTCCTTCCTCTTTTTTGATTATTAAAATTCGAATTTTGATTTTTATGTGTATTTTGTTCGTGTACAATGACCACTTTACTTTTCGATATTAATAAGATGGCTAAAAACGTTAAGGTAAAATGGTCACAAAATAGACAT